>JAFMSR010000038.1:407363-422754 GCA_022818135.1 Saxidomus purpurata
TATTAAACAACACTCATTACGCTTTGATACTCGTAGCGGCACGGATCTATAGTTACGCGATAGCGGAGAATATTACATCGGCGACGATGTTTTTGTGATGTAATTATACCAAAACTAGTTTGTTTTCGCTTTTCTAAACAAGACAAAACATGCGATTTTTTTGTATCCCTGTAAAAATCCATCGGGAAAAATAAAAAGTCGAAATCGTAATTTTATTTTTTTTTCCATTTTAGGAAAAATACATTCGCTGGTTTTGTAAACCAAGAAATATAAAAGTAGTGGCCTAACTGACCTTTATATTTGGAGGCAAGGTAATTAATCTCTGTGGGGTCATTCAGGGAACTTGATCATAAAAATAGATAGCATGCAAAGATAACACTCAACATCATTCTTTACAATCACCACCTGGAACCTCAGTATCAATTTACAGGAAGCAGGATCTATCAGCCAGATCTCTACAGGAAGCCGTGATTTTGATTTGTTGGTTTGAATGTTAGAGAGTGTTTGAACAAGTGTTTGTAAGAAATATTTACATGTGGAAGGAATACTTTTGTGAACTTTGTGCTGAACAGGACAGTATCATTTGTATAAAAATAATTATTAATCTAAATATAAAATGATGGTTTAAATCACTTGTGTGAACTGAGGATTTGAAAAATCAGCTTATGCAAACAGGAGTTGCTGTGCAGCAGAGGTATACATTTTGAATATTTGATTCATGTATAATGTATATTTTCTAGAGTCAATTATTGAAGCTTTTAAGTAAAATGTTTTCATTTAATGAAACCATAACAGACATGATAGAGATATAATATAATACATTGTAATATTGCAATTTAAATAAATGCATAGACATTTTTTTGGTAACTTAGATAATAAACAAAACCCAGAATCTTTAAAATAATATAAAACTTTTAATTGCAAGTAAACTTAATGACATTTTCACTCCCAGGTGGAATTCTCTTAACCTTATGTATGGTTTTCTTCAGACCAGGTTAATTTTCACCATGCAGGAATGGCTAGAATACTGGTAGGCCAAAATCTGGAGATGAAAGCAAACCAGTCTTGGACCAGGACAGACTTGTAGTATTAACTTAAGAGGTATGTACATTACCTTATTTTGAGTGTAAACATTGATAACTACAATTTTTCATTAGTTACAAAATAGTCGCCTCATTTCACTGTGTTACCTAACACAACACAGGCCTCGACAGTGTGAACTGGATTCCTAGATGTTAATTGATATCTACAGTCATTCTGAATATTTGTTACTGACTTACTGTATCCCAATATAAGTGCTAATGATACAACAAATTACAACGGCTTGCTATAAATGATAAGGGCCTGCAAATTTAAATTAAAGTTGAACTTTCACAAAGCCACAAGAATAGATACCAATTACTTGTTTGTTTGCAGTATGCATTTGCTTTGTAGAAACAAGTTTTTAATTATTTTGCAGAACATGTTTTGTTCAGCTGGGTGAAGAAAACCACAGATTGTGTAAAGGAACAATGGTCAGGAACGTGCGACGACAGTGTCAGAAACATAATAAGACACAAAAAATTGAGACATTTACAAAGACATTGCTTGCAGTTTATGTAAATTTTGTAAAAAGGTTTCATAACTTTCTTGTTTCTCAATAAATTTCAATTCATTTTGAATCTTTTTTTTGTTTTAAATTTTAGTAAAAATTACAGAATTCAAAGAGCATGAAGATGGTGGCATTTGGTGGAAATCGACGGTAAATTTTCCACCAATTTCCCAGGTTTTAGGTGGCAAATGTGCCATGAAAATCGATGGAAAATGTTTCAATACTCCACCGATAGTGGCACTTGGTGGAAAACAGTGGCATTTTTGCCAACAATTTTCACTGAGGTTATTGATGGAAAACAGTGGCAAACAGTGGCAAAATTAGTGGCATTCGATGAAAAGTGTATCAATACTCCACCGATGGTGGCACTTGGTGGAAAAACAGTGGCATTTTTTCCAACGATTTTCACTGAGGTTATAGATGGAAAACAGTGGCAAACAGCGGCAAAATTGCAGTGGCATTCGATGGAAAGTGTTTCAATACTCCACCGATGGTGGCACTTGGTGGAAAACAATGGCATTTCTGCCACTGATTTTCACTCAAGCTATTGATGGAAAACAGTGGCAAACAGTGGCAAAATTACAGTGGCATTCGATGGAAAGTGTTTCAATACTCCACCGATAGTGGCACTTGGTGAAAAACAGTGGAAAATAGTGAAAATTGATAGACCTTCTCATTGCCTTGCTGTTTTTTCATTGTTTTACACCGTTTTCCAACAAAATATGCTTGTTTCAATACTCCACCGTTTTCCACTGTCTAAATTGATGGCAATCCATGGCAGATTTACAGAAGGGCTATTTTGTACATGTATATGAATATCACTGTGTCATGTCCCATTGTATCACACACTCCCTATAAGCAAAGCTAGAAGTGAGCTGTTGTAACCAAACTTAGGACATAGGTATAGTTTGTAATGAGAATGGCTTGTTGTAAATACATTTGTATTTAGTCATTTGGGCTAAGGTCAAGGTCATACAATCATAGGGGTTATTGGTTCATGTCTTAATTGTTCATATCTTCTAAGTCCTTTGATTCAAAAAGTCATGAGAATTTGTGACCACCTGCCTCAGGATTTTCAGAAAACTTTGGTCAAATATCCATCTCATGAGTAGCAGTCACAGTTGTCAAAGGTCATATGACTATATTTCATCATTGATAGGTGTATTTTTATCACATTTATAGATTTTAATCTCATCTGACACAAAGTGCCAGGGTGAGCTATTAGGAACGCTCACTACCCAGCGTCCATAATACAGTGTATGTCCATTCACAATTTCCTTCAAATGACATCTTCTCTGAAAACACTGGGCCAATGTTAGCATGAAGCATTGCTTAGTGGACCTCTACCAAGATTGTTCAAATCATGACCAACCTGTGAAAATTGACCACGTGTGGGGGTTCACTTGATTTTACCTACCCAGGTAGGCTTATACAGGAAGCTTTAAAATCGTCTTGTCTAGAACCACAAGGCCTAGAGCTTAGATATTTGGAATGTAGCATTATGTAGTGGATCTCTGCGAAGATTGTTCAAATTAGGCCCTCAGGTTAAATTGACCCTATCTTTGATGTAATTGTTGACCTTGTGTTATAGCCAAAGTTAGTCAGGTAATGATATAGGGCCATCTGGGCCCTCTTCTTTTATATTAAGCTCAATAGAAATAGAGTGTCCATGGCCATTTGTGTCAATATTATATTAACAGACTCTTGACTGAATCCCTCAGTTGTAGTGAAGGCTGCTAAGGTAATATTCAATTCTTGAATTAAAAAACCAAATATGTCTCTGTGTGTTATCATTGAATAAAATACAGTCAAGAGTTTCAGATGCATAGTAATTAAATCACAAGTGTTAAGCATCCAAAGTGCTAATGGGACCTTTTGGTATTTTCCTGCCATAGTATGGAGATCTGCAATGACACTTTATTTGGTTATTTCAGAAATAAGCCAAAACAGTAGAATGCAGAGAATATCTATCACTGTTGAAAAAGGCAGTCTTGACAAAACAAAGGTAAAACACGATATAGTTTCTCAGATAAAATTAGTGGAACAAAATAGTTTTTAATGTCTGCTGTAAGAGAAGTAGTAATGTTAGTTCATACTTTAAGTTTTATTGATGGGAGTTCATCTAAATGAAATGAAATAGACTACATGTTTAATTAGTGTTGGGCAGAAATTTTGAAAATGTTTTTAGCAGTCCTTTGTGCTCAGAGAACCATATACATTAGTTTAGTAGGACACTACTAAATCTTTATTTGGAAGAAAAATATTAGGTAGAAACAGACATTCCCATTAATATGGTAATTTGAAAGTCTCCAGCTGTATAGTCAGGGTATTGAACATATGTGCATTGTTCATTAATGCAGGCAGATGCACTGGCGTGTACAGTATCAGGAGACCTTGACCTAACACTTGGTGCAGTCTCATCTGCCCTGTTGCAGCAAGGAGGTCAGGCTTTACAGAGAGAACTAGATAAGAGGTGCCATGGAGCAGGAATTCCATTTGGTGAAATAGTTGAAGTTCCTGGACATAATCTTGGCTGTATACGTGTATTCTTTGGTGTTATGTTTCGATTTGAGAGGGAATTTGCACATAAGTACAGAACATCTGAGGGTTATTATAGGGCTGTGAGTATAGATATGGGATTTGTAAGTTGTGAGGTTAAACTATTCATCTGACATTTTAAATGCACATAATTATGTCTCCCCCACCTCGGGGGGAGACATATTGTTTTTGCCCTGTCCGTCAGTCCGTCCGTCCGTCAGTCCGTCAGTCCGTCCGTCCATTCTTCGTTTCCGGACGATAACTAGAGTTCCTTTTGACCTACAGCTCTCAAACTTCATAGGATGAATGGTCTTATTGAGCAGATGATCCCTATTGTTTTTGGGGTCAGTAGTTCAAAGGTCAAGGTCACAGTGACCGTTGGTCAATTTCTCGTTTCCGGATGATAACTAGAGTTCCTTTTGACCTACAGCCCTCAAACTTCATAGGATGATTGGTCTTATAGAGCTGATGATCCCTATTGTTTTTGGGGTCAGTAGGTCAAAGGTCAAGGTCACACTGACCGTTGGTCAATTTCCGTTTCCGGATGATAACTAGAGTTCCTTTAGACCTACAGACCTCAAACTTCATAGGATGATTGGTCTTATAGAGCAGATGATCCCTATTGTTTTTGGGGTCAGTAGGTCAAAGGTCAAGGTCACAGTGACCGTTGGTCAATTTCTCATTTCCGGATGATAACTAGAGTTCCTTTTGACCTACAACCCTCAAACTGGGGGAGTCCGTCAGTCCGTCCGTCCATTCTTCGTTTCCGGACGATAACTAGAGTTCCTTTTGACCTACAGCTCTCAAACTTCATAGGATGAATGGTCTTATTGAGCAGATGATCCCTATTGTTTTTGGGGTCAGTAGTTCAAAGGTCAAGGTCACAGTGACCGTTGGTCAATTTCGTTTCCGGATGATAACTAGAGTTCCTTTTGACCTACAGCCCTCAAACTTCATAGGATGATTGGTCTTATAGAGCTGATGATCCCTATTGTTTTTGGGGTCAGTAGGTCAAAGGTCAAGGTCATACTGACCGTTTGTCAATTTCTCGTTTCCGGATGATAACTAGAGTTCCTTTAGACCTACAGACCTCAAACTTCATAGGATGATTGGTCTTATTGAGCAGATGATCCCTATTGTTTTTGGGGTCAGTAGTTCAAAGGTCAAGGTCACAGTGACCGTTGGTCAATTTCTCGTTATAATTTGGGGTCACTAACTCAAAGGTCAAGGTCATAAGGGGGGAGACAAGTTTTTTTGTGAAAAACAATCTCTAGTTATATACTTGTTTTTCTGGTAGTACGACTTTGCTTTTATCTTATGATAAAGCCGCTATTTGACTGAGGTCTTTGTAGCTCATCTGGCACAAAGTACCAGGTAGTCAGAGCTACGCTGACCCCTTGGTGTCTTTGGTCCATGGATCATTGTCATCAACAGTTGCTTCAAACGACATTTCCTTCTTTAAACCACTGGGCTTATTTTAACCAAACTTTTTGGATAATCATCCACCAAATTTGCTCAAACGATTCTGCTCCGCTGCACACAATGGCTGCCAAAGCTAAAAATAGAAAAACCTTCAAACAACAGCTCCTCCTTAACCACTGGTTCAATTTCAACCAAACTTGATAGGATTATTCCATGGATGGTCTTCTACCAAAATTACTCAAACAGTTCTGCTTCACTACACATAATGGTCCCCAGAGCTGAAAAAAGAAAAACCTTTAAATGACATCTCAAAACCACTGGGCCAATTTTAACCAAACTTCATATGGTTCCTTGGATGGTCTTCTTCCAAACTTGGTTGTTCCTTGGATGGTCTTTTACCGAACTTGTTCAGACGGTTCCACTCTGCTGCACATAATGGACGCCAGAGCTAAAAATAGCAAAACCTTCAAACAACAGCTCCTCCTAAACCCCTTGCCTAATTTCAACTAAACTTCACACGAAAAATCCTTAAACATCATCTTGTCTCAAACGGCTGTTCCGATTTTGAAATGACCCGCTATTAAATTGCTCAGCATGGCCACCTGGGCTAAAAATAGAAAAATGTTTAAACAACATCTCGTCTTAAATGCCAGTTCCAATTTTGAATTAATTTCTCATGTGACCCTTTAAAAAGAATTCAAACCATTACGCTCAGTTGCACAAGATGACTGCTAGAGATAAAAATAGAAAATCTTTAAATGGCATCTATATGGCTGGTATGATTTTGAAATAATTTCACACAAAAAGTTCCTCTGGTGACCCTTTAGAACAATGGTTCTCAGGTGAGCAATACAGGGCCATTATGGCCCTCTTGTTTTAGAAAAATACCTTTTGTCATCCAAACATGAGTAGTTAATTTGGCTTTGTTCATAAGCTTCATCTAATGAAACAGAATGTGACCAAACTTTTGCTTTGACCCCTTTAAAAATAAATAATTACTATGTAAATATATAGTTCTATATAGGATAGTATAGTTTATTTGTGATCTGTAGGCCACCGGCCCATACACAACTTATGTACATAGTAGTAACATACATTGAAATATGTGAATACAAACAAAACATCTTTACATATTATCATAGTATGCGATAGTGTCATAATAAAGAACGCCCATAGTGATCCCTGCATTTGTACAAATTGTATTTATATAAAGGACAATACTTTCGAACTACATACAAAATACATAATAAGCCCGAATATCTACTTAACTATATTTTTTCTATATACTAGTTAATAATTCTGTCCTACGTTTAAAAGAGTAATATAGATACATGGCTAAACTTCTAATTGTTGTAACATTTGTACATGACATTAAATTACAAAATTTGATACGAGAAGGGTTTGTAATATAGTAACCCGTTATATATTTCTCCCGAAGGTCATTGTATAGAGGGCATATCAAAACAAAATGGAACTCATCCTCTAAAACACACTCACAGTAACAACAATAACGATATTCAGACGGGATGTTATAATATCGTCCTTGCTCTATCATGAGATTATGAGATGAAAATCTAAAAGTTGCCATACATTTTCTAAATTTACCAATGTCAATGCAAGATACGTAGTTCTCTTTTCCATGTAATAATTTAAAATCTTTATAATACGACAATTTGACATTACTACAACACTGGTTTCTCCAAATTTGTACGTACTGGTCTTTAAGTCTTTGAACATATTTATTTAAAAAATATTGTCGGTTATCAACGTGCTGCGCTTCCCATATATATCCAAACCCATTTCTAAAGAGATTTTTCCTAACAAGTGTAACCCAGTTTTCATGTCCAATTTTGTCAAAGTGCACTAGCATATTATAACATAATTTTGTATATCTGTTGTTACCTAATTCTAATAAATGTAACCAATATTTAATGCAACTTTTATATGCATTTATATACATTGGAAAACGTCCCAAGTCACCCAATACTGCATCGTTACATGATCCCGTGTTTACATTCAGATAACGTTTACAACCATATATATGAACATTTTCACAACAGCTTGTCTCATTCAATCCCCATATTTCTGAGCCATATAGCATTATAGGTTTGACTTTTGTATCAAATATTTTGAAAAAAGAATCATACGGTATTTCTTGAAGATGTGCAAATGAATTCAAAAGTTGATTTAAAACCTTTTTAGCTTTGACACATGTATACTCGGACATTTTATATGGAGACAATCGATTTGTAAAATGTACACCTACATAGGTAAATGAATTAACAACCTCAATATTGTGTTCACCATATTTCCATTTTTCGCGTCTGGCTACAGCGCCACCTTTTTTGAAAACTACAATTTTAGTTTTTGCTACATTTACCAATAATTTATATGTGCTACAGAAACTATCTAAAACATTAAGTTGCCGTTGTAGTCCAACTACCGTATCAGCTAAAAGTGCTACATCGTCCGCAAACATTAGCAGAAATATTTCAGTAAAATCAGGAAAAAGTTGAATACCTCTTAAACCGCTATTGCAAATTAAATCATTCAATTCGTTTATGAAGAGAGAAAATAGTATGGGGCTCAAACTACATCCTTGACGTAACCCGATTGGACAACAGAATGTGTCTGTATGTCCATACTTTGTTCTAACAACACCTTTTACTGTGTTATAAATTGCTAAAATAGAACTGTACAGTTTTCCTTTCAAACATTGTTTCTTTAAAACGTTATACATAATAGTCCGATTGACAGAATCAAAAGCTTTCTGAAAATCTACAAAGGCAACATATATTGGCCTTTTCTTCCTAGATAAGTATTTGTTAATTATCGCGTAGAGAATAAACGCATTGTCTATTGTTGAATAACCAGCCCGAAAACCGGCTTGAGATTCAGCCATTTTGTTATAAGCCTCAGTGAAAAAAGTAACCCTTTTTGTTATGACAGATATATATATTTTACTAAGAGTATCGAGTATAGATATTCCTCTATAGTTATCTGGTACATTCACACTTCCTTTTTTATGTATAGGAACAATAATAGATAAAGTCCATGAATCTGGAAATTCACCACTATCAAATAATCTATTAAATAATCTATTCATGTATGGTAACAAAATTTCCGAACCATAAACAAAATGTTCGGGAATTAAATTTCCGCAGATGCCTTATTAATATTTATCGACTTTATACTGTTAATAATTTCTTCATTTGTTATAGGAGAATTGAAAATAATACTGCCGATAGAATCTAAATTATCGTCTGTGACAGTGTCATCAAACTTTTTATTACTCTCATCGGATGCATTGCCACCATCACTTGATGCAAATACTTTGCTAAAGTGTTCAAACCAAGCTTGTGGTGTAATAGAAGGTTCAGATTTCGGGGACAAGTCAATTTTTTTATTTCACCCCAAAAATATTTAGAGTTTCGTATAGAAGAATCTAACTTTTGCACATATGATTTATTAAACTGTTTCCTTTTCAGTTTACAAGTATGTTTATACGTTTTTTTTCGTTCAAGATACTGATTTAAGGTAGCTACACTTCGATTTAACCTAAATGTTTTCAAAGCTTCTCTTGACATATGTTTTAGTGTTTTGCATTCATGGTCGAACCAAGGTTCCCCTTTAGGTCTTCCTTTTGTACGTTTACATTGAAGAAATTTGCTAGAACTGGTGGTTATTGCTGATTCGAATTCACTCAGTATATCGTTGATATTTGCATGTGGATCAGATAAAAGGTTATCAAAATCAGCAAAACAACCATTCAATACGTTCTGGGATAAAGCATTCACAAAAAGATCTTTGTTCGTCTCATTGAGTACAATAATTTTCTCATTAGACGTCACAGGTTTTTGTATATCTACATTATGAATAACACTCTTTATACATAACTGTAATGGCAAGTGGTCACTTTCTGTACGAGATAGAACTTCAAAATCAGTTATTAAATCAATTAAGTGTTTTGAAACAATAAAATAGTCAATAACACTGGAACCATTTTGGTTAATAAAAGTATACGCCCCTATTCCATGGTCGGAGCCTAATCTACCATTTACTATATAACAAGCATATGTTTTACAAAAATGAATAAGCGCACGGCCAAATTTATTAGTTGTACTGTCGCTAGACTTCCTATTTAAACCTATGTCCCCATCAAGGAATTCAACTAAATGATGCAGGTATGGCACATTGTCATTATGTGTTATGAAATCATTGAGATTCGCTGTTCGAGAATTTAAATCTCCGCTCAAAATAAGTGGCAGGCCAATAAGGTTTTCGTCTAATAGCATTTCTTCTAAAGTACGAATACCAATTCTATTCTCATTTCTATTAGTATAAAATACAGACCCTTCTGGAGGGAAATATAAACTGCAATATATTACGTCTGTATTCAAAGAAAACAACGTCTTATCAAATCTAATGAGAATACCAAATTCGAATGTATGACAAATTCTTTTGCAAAAATTTACAATCGTATTTTTGATCAAAACAATTAGACCACCCATATTTCTTCCACCCCGAGTTGAACGTGTAGCATTACAACTAAATATTGAAAAACCTGAAAAGTATTCTGCACAAAAATCATGACTTAATTCCCATGTTTCTTGCAGTCCTATAACATCATAATAAGCAAGAAACTCATTAACACCAGTTTGAATAAGCTTATTACGCAATCCTTCAACATTCCAAGTAATAAATTTCAAGTCAGTTTGAGAATAAGTTTGTGTAGGGCGTCGGCCGACGTCCTAGTCTACAATGATGTTTTCCGCCTCTGATGTAGCCTGGTTTACATATTGCCGATTCCCTTCAGTCTGACGGTAAGCACGTTTAAATATTCTGTTCGATCCAGATGTTTGATCCTTGCTCGTAGTATATACTCGTAGTATTATAATGCTACAGAATTAAACTTCTAAAGAGTATTATAGAATATTACTGTACAATACTTTACAATAATAAAGTTCTAAAGAGTACTACTGTACAATATTATAGAATATTGCTGTACTTTACAGTTCTTGGTGACATAAATCACAATGCTCACCACTTGAAATCAGATGAGCAAGTTAGAGCAAACACGGCCCTCCAGTTTGTTATTTTCATTTGCAAACTTAAAAGAAAAACTTGTCTTGAAACAATGTCACAATATTTGTGGAGTATGATACCCAGGTTATAGACAATATCAGAGAAATGGCATTATATAATTTGTATTCAACAAATTGTGTGGACAGTCGAGCCTCTTGTTACTTTTCAGAGTGTTAATGATTTTGTGACAATCTGCCTGAAAACTGCTGAAGAGAGACAGTTCAAATCTATAGCATTTCCTGCAGTAGGAGCTGGTACATTACAGTATCCTGTAGAAATTGTTGCGGATCAGATGTTTGAGACAGTGATCAATTGGATTAAAACTTCGCATCCAGTCTATCTGAAAGATGTCAGATTTGTGATATACCCTACAGATATCCAAGCAGTAAAGGTAAATAACATATTAATTACATTAATTTGTGCACCTTATTTCATAAAATGTAAATATACATACATTGCATTTTATTTGATATTTAAGCTAACTACAGTGGTGCTTATGTATAACTTTGCACACTGAACGAACGATACACGCAAACAGAATGCATGATGCACGCACCATAACTGATGAATGAATGATGAGTGATAAGAACGATACACGATTCTCGATGAACGAAATGAAAAACGGTAATTCTAGTAACTCAGATATTTTAGTATGCTTAACAACAATTAATGGAGTTCTAATAACAATGTGATAGCTTAAACAAACCCATGTAAACACTTTTGAAGTCCTAAAGTATGGCTAATTAAAAGGAAAACCAAACAGATCATAAGAATAATTAGTAATTGAATAGCGATACACACACTTATTATAATTAAACTAATTACATAGTTATCCACACTTACAAATCAAGTGTTGTACATCTGCCAATTTATAGACTTTCCGAATATTTCCAAGCTGTCAAATTCAAAAGGTGCAAGAAGTTGGGATAGAATGTGTCATAATTAAACACCTGTGTGACCAAAATACTCCTTAAAATGTATGAACTCATATTTTATGCCCCCGAAGGGTGGCATATTAAAATTGTACCGTCCGTCCGTCCGTCTGTGCGTCCCCACTTTTCCCTAATTTGTGTCCAGACTGTAACTCTGTCATACATTAAAGGATTTTAAAATAACTTGGCACACATGTCTAGCACATCAAGACGACGTGTCACGTGCAAGACCCACGTTCCTACCTCAAAGGTCAAGGTCAGACTTGGAGTATGAAGGTTATGAAATCCTCTATATATGCACACATTTGTGTCCGGACTGTAACTTTGTCATGCATTGAAGAATTTTAAAATAACTTAGCACAAATGTCTAGCACATCAAGACGACATGTCGCGTGCAAGACCCACGTCCCTAGCTCAAAGGTCAAAGTCATACTTAGAGTTTGAAGGTAATGGATTCCTCTATATATGCATATATGCACACATTCGTGTCCGGACTGTAACTTTGTCATGCATTGAAGAATTTTAAAATAACTTGGCACAAATGTTAAGCACATTAAGACGACGTGTCGCGTGCAAGACCCCTGTCCCTAGCTCAAAAGGCAAGGTCACTATTAGAGTTTGAAGCTAATGAATTCCTCTATATATGCATATATGCACACATTCGTGTCCGGACTGTAACTTTGTCATGCATCGAAGGATTTTAAAATAATTTGGCACAAATGTCTAGCACATCAAGATGATGTGTCGCATGCAAGACCCACATCCCTACCACAAAGGTCAAGGTCACACTTAGAGTTTATAGGTAATGGAATCCTGTATATATGCATACATTTGTGTCCGGACTATACTTTATTATGCTTTAATGGATTTTAAAATAACTTGGCACAAATGTCTAGCACATCAAGCGAATGTGTGGCGTGCAAGACCCAAGTCCCTACCTCAAAGGTCAAGGTCACACTAAGTGTTTGAAAGTAATGGAATACTGTATGCATGGTTACTCTGTCATGCATGGAAGGATTTTAAAATTACATAGCACATTTATTGAGCACATGGAGAGGACACAGACTGTGAGGCACCTCTTTCGGGGGCATTCGTCACTTGTGAGGGACAGCTCTTGTTTATTTAATTGTTCTTTATAGCTGGTGTAAATCTTTCACAATATGCAGAACATATACTTTCAGTTTCACCAAAAGTCAACATCTCTTCTCCTCACAAATATCTTGTGAGAAAAAATAAAATATGTCACAAACAGAAAGATAGTTTAGTTAATTGAAAGATTGATTCTTTGTATTTCATCTATAGTTCTTACATAATTCAATCCGGTCTTTGAGCAAAACTTTAAATAATACACGTTTATGCTTAGGCTAACGAGCAAATGTTTTACACAATCAATCGTCTGCACTATCTTGGACAACTTTTATATCATTCTTATCGTGCAACGTTCATAACACGGAACAAACGATGCTTTACACGATACATGATCTGAATGTTGCACAATGAATGCACAAACGATAAACGCATGATGAGTGCAAACAGAATGCACGATACATGAACGATACACGAAAAGTTTGCAAAGTTACATGTGAACACCACTGTATATATACAATATACACAATGTAATTGATAATTTACATAAACAGATTCCTTTATGTGTAAGAAGCATAAGGGAAGGCACATAGCAGCCAACAATAACTCCTTAATCGTAAAGAATTCTATTTCTGTGCTCTAAATGTTTTAGTATAAAACCTTTCTTTGGCACATTTTATGCTAATTATTCTAAAGATCATAATCTCAATAATTAAAGCCCTTGTTTCACATAAATTTTCATAATAAATCTCATGACTTTGATGTTATTAAGTAATGACTTTTACTGGTGAAATGGGCTATGATGTCTACCAGAGGCCACAGACTATTTTACTTCAATTCATGTACACAATTATGTTAATAAAGGATCATTGCATCGTACTACTCCATGACATGAGGGAAAGTCAGGTTTTTCTGTCTGAACAAATAAAATTAACTGATTGTTCTGTTTTAGAAGTGGATTTTTAAGGGTGGCATATTAAAATCGCACCGTCAGTCTGTCTGTTTGTCCGTCCGTCTGTCTGTGGGTCCCCACTGTAACTTTGTCATGCATTGTTTGAAGGTAATGGAATCCTGTATATATGCACACATTCGTGTCCAGACTGTAACTTTGTCATGCATTGAAGGATTTTAAAATAACTTGGCACAAATGTCTAGCACATCAAGACGACGTGTCGCATGCAAGACCCACATTCCTACCTCAAAGGTCAAGGTCACACTTGGAGTTTGAAGGTTATGGAATCCTTCATATATGCACACATTCGTAGACTGTAACTTTGTCATGCATTGAAGGATTTTAAAATAACTTGGCACAAATATCTAGCACATCAAGACAATGTGTCGCGTGCAAGACCCTCGCCCCTACCTCAAAGGTCAAGGTCACACTTAGAGTTTGGGACTATAACTTTGTCATGCATTGATTGATTTAAAAATAACTTGGCACAATTGTCTAGCACATCAAGCAGATGTTTCGCATGGATTTTAAAATTACATACCACAATTATTGAGCACATGGAGAGGACAAAGACTGTGAGACACGTCTTTCGGGGGCATTTGTCACTTGTGAGGGACAGCTCTTGTTTTTTGTGTGAATGGGGCATACAAAAATATATTTCTTTAAAAGAATTAAAAGAATTGACTAAAGTTAGTGTCATGTGTCTAAATCTTACAAAATATAATTTTTCTTTTTTAGGCATTTAAAGAGGCAGAGAAAAGCTGTGGTATGTTCATAACTTTAGAATCATTTTAATAATATATTCCTTTGGGGAAAAGTAAAGTATATATGCTGCATTTCTTGAGTGTGTGTGATGAACTCATTAGTCGTATCTTTATTACATACACATCAATGTCACTACTTTACAACACTGCTGTTTGTATGTTAAGAGAATTAATTGACACAGTTTTCAATACATGGCATGTTTACTTTTACACTTTCAAAAAGAAATAAATCATATGAAAGTAAATATTGAAAGGTTAGACTTACAATTTAAGATTTGTTAGAATTTGGTAAATGTTTTACATAATCATGTGTAGCTTTCATGCACAAACTGAAATCACATATTCTCAAACATTGAGATTAACATCCTACTTGTAGTAAAACGGCACCCACTCACTATGTTTTCACTGATAAAACAAGTTTCTTTCAATGAATTGACTGAATTACTTTCATGTCAGTTGGGTTGGAGATGGATCCCTATCATGAATTAAAACTTGTCCTGGTTGAAAATATTGAATTAACTTGTCCGTTCAGAATGTACATGGATGAATTTGTACTACATGTGTATGATGTTGTAGGCAGTACGGTCTGAGATGTAATTGAATGTTTTAGAGAAATGGAAAATCATGGCAAGAATACCAGCTTGTTGTCCCTTACCAGTACCTTTCACAGTGTAATGTATGCTGCATGTGTACCAGCCTTTCATTTTCATTTGTTATGTATTTACCTTATAATATATGACAAGTACCGTATACATGAAAGTATGTGCATATTGCAAGCATGTTTTGGTTCAATGAATTTTTTACACCGAATTGATGGCCCTTTCATACATTTTTATGTATGGTACATTAATTAGTGGTATATGGGAGTTTTGATTTTGCAGACATAATTATGTAAGCCATAATTGTTAATTAAATTCATTTGCCTTATTTTGTAGGGGCAAACAGTAGGCGGTCGCTGTTAAAAACTACAGAAATCCACATGAAGAATCCTCATGCACCATCCAGATGCAGTAAAGATATA
>JAFMSR010000038.1:423254-611578 GCA_022818135.1 Saxidomus purpurata
CAGCAGCAATGCTATTGAAAGACAATGTTTTTACGCAAGTGCAAAAACTAAAGGACATGACATACACAATAATGCAAATTAATATGTCACAAAGCATAGAATGTAGTATAAATAAAATCAAGACAACACAAAGTTTTCAATTTACATGTTTCGATGTCTTCGTCAGAAAATATACCACATACCGTATACAAAACAAAAAGACGTCACGTCCGTTAAAAAGGACGCGAACGACCGCATGATGAAAAACAACGTAAGGTTTATAATAAAGATATGGATCAGACGTAAGGTTTATAATATGGATATGGATCAGACTGATGTGGTGGGTTTTATTAAAATGAAATGTATTTATTCAATACACGATAAATAAATATAAAACCCAACATGTCTACAAAGCATAGAACAAACACATGATAAGGTAGTAGGTTGAGTCTGAGGTTACCGCCATGGAAAAAACAGTTACTCGTGTTATGCTTGTCCATAACAGGTTCTGGTACATTGATTTTTGACTGAGTGATAGTCGATTGATTTTCGTTATATACATGTACACATATATTCTTGTTTAATATGATTGTAACATTCAAGGCAGTGATTTTTTCAGGTTATTTAGTTGATATTTCATATTTGAGAGCAAGACTTTGTGTAGTGTGCAAGGACACTAATTTTATCATGATAATCTGGTAAAATAAAGAAGGTTCTCCTGAAACAGATGAATACAAAACATAAAAATGTAATAATCTTATAACTCATAACAGTAACATAGATCAAACTGCATTTACAATATAATTAACTATACATTTACAAATCAAGTACTGAAGACTTTATTTTTAGAACAGTTTTTATTGTATTACAGAAAGACATAGAGAAATGTGAGACTGATTTATACAATGCTGTTGTAAACAGTCTTTGTGAGGCTGAAAAGAAAAATATGCAGACTGTTGCTGTTTCTTCCATTAGTTCAGGTACTGTTTTCAGTGTTTTGTTGAATTGTTCTGCTTTACACAACAGTAAATGCCTGAAAAGAATTTGCTAAGCTCTAACTGAAAAACTGATGTTTTATTTTCAAAGTTAAACAAAAGCTTCAGTGACATCCAAGTTCACTAACTCTTGACAGAATTTGTCCAAAATTATGACCCCTTTAAGACTAAACACTTCAGTTGAAGTTTTGCAAGCTAATACAAATGTACTGTGGAGATATTCTTTTTACAAAATCAAGTACTTCTTATAGAAATGCTTGTCTTACACTAACAAAGCAGTTTAAAAGTCAAACGTATTGTTATCATGTCATTACGTGTTGTTATTAATGGTATTATTGGTGTTATACCCAACACAGAAGGTTTGTCAATGCAAATTAGAGGTCACTTTGCACCATTGCAACCCATCACAATCTGATAAAGTCACATCATCTTACCCTTCATAACATAAGGTAACGGTGAGTTTATTGTAACCAAATTAGGAGCATTATACAGCTTTATATTCATTTAGCGTCTTCAGTGGTAATTTACCATTTAATGGTAATTGCTTTTCATGACTAACCTTGAGATATAACAGACCATTACATTGCTCATTTTAAAATCAACAGGTCAAATATTTTATAACCTTGAGATATCACAGACCATTACATTGCTCATTTTAAAATCAACAGGTCAAATATTTTATAACCTTGAGATATAACAGACCATTACATTGCTCATTTTAAAATCAACAGGTCAAATATTTTATAACCTTGAGATATAACAGACCATTACATTGCTCATTTTAAAATCAACAGGTCAAATATTTTATAACCTTGAGATATAACAGACCATTACATTGCTCATTTTAAAATCAACAGGTCAAATATTTTATAACCTTGAGATATAACAGACCATTACATTGCTCATTTTAAAATCAACAGGTCAAATATTTTATAACCTTGAGATATAACAGACCATTACATTGCTCATTTTAAAATCAACAGGTCAAATATTTTATAACCTTGAGATATAACAGACCATTACATTGCTCATTTTAAAATCAACAGGTCAAATATTTTATAACCTTGAGATATAACAGACCATTACATTGCTCATTTTAAAATCAACAGGTCAAATATTTTATAACCTTGAGATATCACAGACCATTACATTGCTCATTTTAAAATCAACAGGTCAAATATTTTATAACCTTGAGATATCACAGACCATTACATTGCTCATTTTAAAATCAACAGGTCAAATATTTTATAACCTTGAGATATAACAGACCATTACATTGCTCATTTTAAAATCAACAGGTCAAATATTTTATAACCTTGAGATATAACAGACCATTACATTGCTCATTTTAAAATCAACAGGTCAAATATTTTATAACCTTGAGATATCACAGACCATTACATTGCTCATTTTAAAATCAACAGGTCAAATATTTTATAACCTTGAGATATCACAGACCATTACATTGCTCATTTTAAAATCAACAGGTCAAATATTTTATAACCTTGAGATATCACAGACCATTACATTGCTCATTTTAAAATCAACAGGTCAAATATTTTATAACCTTGAGATATCACAGACCATTACATTGCTCATTTTAAAATCAACAGGTCAAATATTTTATAACCTTGAGATATCACAGACCATTACATTGCTCATTTTAAAATCAACAGGTCAAATATTTTATAACCTTGAGATATCACAGACCATTACATTGCTCATTTTAAAATCAACAGGTCAAATATTTTATAACCTTGAGATATCACAGACCATTACATTGCTCATTTTAAAATCAACAGGTCAAATATTTTATAACCTTGAGATATCACAGACCATTACATTGCTCATTTTAAAATCAACAGGTCAAATATTTTATAACCTTGAGATATCACAGACCATTACATTGCTCATTTTAAAATCAACAGGTCAAATATTTTATAACCTTGAGATATCACAGACCATTACATTGCTCATTTTAAAATCAACAGGTCAAATATTTTATAACCTTGAGATATCACAGACCATTACATTGCTCATTTTAAAATCAACAGGTCAAATATTTTATAACCTTGAGATATAACAGACCATTACATTGCTCATTTTAAAATCAACAGGTCAAATATTTTATAACCTTGAGATATAACAGACCATTACATTGCTCATTTTAAAATCAACAGGTCAAATATTTTATAACCTTGAGATATAACAGACCATTACATTGCTCATTTTAAAATCAACAGGTCAAATATTTTATAACCTTGAGATATAACAGACCATTACATTGCTCATTTTAAAATCAACAGGTCAAATATTTTATAACCTTGAGATATAACAGACCATTACATTGCTCATTTTAAAATCAACAGGTCAAATATTTTATAACCTTGAGATATAACAGACCATTACATTGCTCATTTTAAAATCAACAGGTCAAATATTTTATAACCTTGAGATATAACAGACCATTACATTGCTCATTTTAAAATCAACAGGTCAAATATTTTATAACCTTGAGATATCACAGACCATTACATTGCTCATTTTCAAATCAACAGGTCAAATATTTTATAACCTTGAGATATCACAGACCATTACATTGCTCATTTTGAAATCAACAGGTCAAATATTTTATAACCTTGAGATATCACAGACCATTATATTGCTCATTTTGAAATCAACATGTACAGTAGTCGGAACGTAACAGTTGTCACACGGAGCGCACGATACACGCACGATGTACGCACGATACACGCACGTTAGACGCACGTTGCACGTTCGGTAAATACACGATGAGCGATTCAGAACGATACACGATATACACGATGTACGAAGCGCACGCTACACGCTATACGATAAACGGATTACACGTTATACGGTCACTTTGGGATTTCACATTTTATCTAAATTTAGACCTTTTAATCAGACCGAAAGTATCAGATCAATTAGAAGCTTCGTACCTTAACAATAAAAAATGACATCGATAAGTGTCAAAGATCCACAGTTTTCATATCACAGTATGTGTCAAATTTGAACACCTGTCGGAGTGACTGGCAGGAAATTGATCCCGATGTGCGAGAAAATGGGCGTAATTAAAATTAATTGCCATCAACACTTCGTTAAATAAATTCTACATTAAAGACACGTTTTAGAACCGTGGCATATAAATGTTCAAATATAATAATCTTATACTGGAACCTTGAATGGATATGTTGATGCGTGTCAAGTGGGTGGGGTAAATTGACATTGAAGAAACTGAAAGCTTGAAATGGCGTTTCCGAATTAATCAAGCATTTAGAACGAGGTTTTTAATGTTATTTTGTAGTATTTATAGTTGTGATGACTATACGGCCCCTAATTTTGACCAATGTTTTAATAGAAAAAAAGTTTTGAACAATATTTAGGTTTTTTCTGGTAGCCCGAAAGTGAAAATTGTCCCTCTGGAAATCTAAGATTATTCTTAGTGAAGGGAAGATCATTAAAGCGCAATGCAGTATTTATGTAGTGTGGACTACATGGTGATTAATTTTATATGAAGTTTTATATCATGTTACTTTATATTTTGTTTTAGTGGGCCTATTCTATAGGTGGGGTATATAAAAACACATTTGAAAAATGAACCTCTAGGAAACAGTAATATTTTCTAGAGTGAAAAAGGTTATTAAAGTTCATTTTTGTTTCAATGTAGTTTAATTCATGGCACTCAGTTCCTTATACTTTATGTCACTGCTACCATTCTTTTAGATTCAGAACCCCTGTCAAGGTGGTTGGGGTAATAATATATGGGGGTAGTAATAAATTTAAAGTAAAATTAAACAGACTGTTATGTAGTATAACTTTTCTCACCCATTTTGGAATAAAATTTGTAAAACTTTCTAGGATATGAACCAAAAAACAGGTTAAAACTCATTTGCACAATTATTTTGGACCCTCTGTAGAATAATGGAATGGTCCAATTGTATGACATAATTCAATTAGAACCCTGGAGAAGACACATCTCACAGCCTAGATTATACAGTCTCAAGATGCCATATATGGTGTTAACACATACATGTATGTACATGTAACATATAATCTTATATGGAATTATATGTTTATTTGACATACTGATGATGAAGAAGATACAATTAACACCAATGGATGGTTAATTACTGGGCAGCAAAATGATGTACATTCCATATTTAATCTATCTGATGGCATTTTTTACATAAGTAGTTTCATCAGTATAAAGGCTATGAGACTATAGCATTTAGATGTACACATATTTCCAAGATTGATTTTGTTTGCATATCCTATGTACATAACTCTGCTGATATTATGAGGTGGTAATACATGTACATACACTATACATGTAGTAAATCATTTGGAAAAATTGTTCCTGGAATACACATGTAGCAGTAGCAAATAAATTGATGAAAGACTGACAACAATATGAAAGAGCTAAGCAACACTCTTTACATGTATTTATAAAAGGGAGTGTCACCTCACATGTTTCAAAAAACTCAATAACTATGAGACTGCAGAATAGAGCTCAGCAATGATGAAACTCATGTTTTTTTATAGATATTTTGGAATTTAGATAAGTAGAAAGATCTAAAAAGATCTATATTTGTTCAAATTAATGTAAGCTAGGCATTTAAGGAAACTAACAGAGATGAGGAACAAATTTAATAAACCGGACAGAGTTCAAGCACCGCCTCTGCCACACTTACAGGTAAAAAGGCCCTTTGAAGGATTTCTAAAATGGATTCAATTTATGAAACTAACCAGAGGAGATCTGTCAGAAGTACTATATGACTACATAACTATACATCCGGTCTACTGAGACCAGAGTAAATTGTGACTTAGTAATAGATGTGATGTTCATATTATTTTCTTTATTAAGCTATTAAGATTACCAACTTTACACAATTAATATAGAGATGTCAAAAATAAAACTACTAAAAAATAGGTGTTAGCCGGTATCACTGGCTTTATGGGAAGTCAACACAAGCACAATTTTGCCATCTTAGTCTTAAAAGAAATCTTATTTTTTAAAATGTTTTATTCATTTTATACAAAATGATAATGGTACTTTTTTAATGATATTATACTATTGCATACTTAAATAATTAAGCTCCTTGCAGAACTTACTACTTAATTTAATAAGGATCTTCAGTAAATGAACTACTTGTAATACTAAAATACAATTATTAATCAAGTGTGAGGGTTCTCACAAGACAGATATATATTACAAATCTAATAAAACCTATTTCAAGGTATACAACTTGATTAAAATCATTTTTTTATATGTGCCTCCTTCTGAAGTAAGAGTCTGTTATAGTTAAACTGGTAAGAAAGATGCAGGTGATCAGATGTAGAATCTGTATGACCAGTGGCCAGGCAGTCCAAACCTGCAAGGATCTACTTACTGATCATGATAAAAGGGTTGATGTTTCATTCAACTGGAGGTAGTAGGAGTAGGTTTGTAAGCAGAAACCGGCTTACATTTATCCTGAACCAGCCCCCCTACCCCCTCCGTCCCCAACATATAACAGATAATAGCCAGTGATATTTGTTTAATTATAATTATTATATGGTGCCATACAGACAGTGCAAACTACCATACAGTATTAAATAATATATAAGATATAAGTTACAGTTACAGTATTTTATAACTGAAACAGGCATGTAACAGGTACAGTGGTTGGGCAACCCCTACTAACATGTCACCCGTCACTCCCTGCTAACTTCTGTTATGTGCAGACTATGATTTGCTAAATAATAACAAGATTGAATTTTTATGTTTTGGGTTGCCAATTTAAATCAACACCCACTAACCAATGAAAAAGCATGTTTACTACTACAATTAAAATACTAAGTACTTATTAAATATAAAAAAATGCATTTATACAAGAATTTTTAGGATTTTGACTAGTGACCTACTGGAAGGGGTCTGATAGCAACTGGAGTAAATTAGATAACTAATTTTATCAGTCATTTGACAGTCTACTATCATGTTATTCTCCAACAATCTTTATACGCATTAACTTAGGGCTTTTCTTAGACTGAGAATAATCATTAATAGTGAAACCATGCAAGTCCAAGCTTATCCATTTCTGGCTTGAATTTTAGTCTCTGTGTGGTAAAAGCTATGCAGTCAAATAGCCAGTGAGGGGTGTTACATTATACCAAACACTAGATGCAAACATGGTCAACCCAAAGTATGTACCAACCCGAGCTGGTTGGTAGTAAGTTTGCGCCCAGCCTAAGACGTGTGATTGATTTGTCCATTTTGTAATTTGTCGAGTATCCCATAGGACGGCCAGGTCGCGCTGTTTTGCGGCAAAATGTGTTCTTTTAAGTTTCAATTCTCTACACAATCCATCCAGGATAGTGGTTTGAATCCTGGCATATATTTCTGTGGGTGAGTATGGTATGTCCTGGATCATGGCCCCTAAACCAGGCCCCTTTTGTCTGCATCATCTGCTCTCATTACCAGATATTATTATAAACCTACATGAGCTGGGCACTATGACATGGTAACTGGTAAGCCTGTTTTTAGGCATTGATAAAATTTATGAATAATAAGAATGTTTTCAATAACTCTGGTCTAGAACAAGGTCTTTCAAATAGTATTTGAAAGACCTTGTCTAGAATGACTGTTTTTTTTTTATTTAATTGAGACCAGAGATGATAGTGAATCTGAAAATATATACAATATAGCAAGCTTTTTAGGTTGATGATGTAAAAGACAGCTCAATGCAGTGTCTATTGTATCATTTCTGTTGTATAAATGCAGGAACAGGTTATAGAGTATTCCTGATAAATGGAACAATAATTTGCCAATCTTCCTATGATGGCAACAGACCTGTTTAGATGGATTACAACAGCTGAAGCTACTATACCAGAGCCTGGATTTTTAGACCCATCTGTGTATATATGTAGATGTCCAGAGTAAAAATATCTGATATTCATTTGAGTTTCTAACTTTGCGAAATGCGGTATGTCAGATTTGTTCATTTTGTTTTCATAGAGCACTAATTGTAGGAGGATCTTACAAAATAGCCGTGCTTTATGATATCTCACTGACCAAAACCTTGACTTTACTCAATATTTGAGAATCTATTCCTTGCGCCCCGGTCTAAGGGGCAGAACCCCAGCCTCAAGTTCAAACAGGTAGGCAAGAGTAGAGGACAACGCGTTAAGGGCCAGCTGGAGGCCTTTATTTTGGACAATATACGGACCCTGTTTTGAATGACATCAAGGCATTTGATGAGAATCAAACTAATTAATCACTATTATATTCAGTCAAAGACACTACCTAATTACCTTTTCTCTTTTTGTCAGCTAACGGATATATTATTCCAATCAGGCAGTATAGGGGACATTTTGGTCATATTGGGGGACGTTTTGGTCATATGGGGGGATGTTTTGGTCTTGGGACGTTTTGGTTTGGGGACGTTTTGGATTGCTTCGGACTTTAAATAATTTCGTAAAAGTGTAGTTGATTCGGCGTATTATTTGCATCTAGCCAATAATAAACTTGTTAACATCATACCCACGATATGTTGCTTCGGTGCAGGCGTACCTTGTCTGCTGCACTTTAAACAGCAGTTTAGATAAAAAAAAAGGATGTCCATTCCGTTGCAAAAATAGACCTAAGTTTCGGATATGAGGTGAAAATGTCTTCGACCTGTCCCGAAAGTCTTTCTCGCCCGCAACTACACTAAATAATATAAACTGAAATCAGCACTTTTTGGGGGGAGATGTGCACGCTAAGTAAAACGATTAACTACGGAATACACCATCGAAATGTACGTATGCCGTATGGATTATCGTGCATCGGGAATCGTATATCGTGTATCGTGTATAGTATATGGTGCACGTTGCACGATGAATGATACGATATGATACACGATATACGATTGACAAAATACACGATGAGTGCACGCACGTTATACGCACGTTACACGCACGTTATACGCACGATATACGCAAATTTTGACAACTGTTACGTTCCGACTACTGTAGCCTTAAAGTGTATTTTATCAGGCTTGTGTATATTTTCAGGGAAATATGGCTGCCCTTTAGATCTGTGCAGTGTACAGTATGCAAAAGCTGTACTGGACTACAGTCAATTGGCAAATTTACCTTTGAAAGAAATCCACTTTGTTGATACAAACATGGAAATGATGCAAACTATCCAGGCAACGTTTCAGTCCATGATTCCTGATGGAAAAGTCCCAAAATCATACAATAAATTGAAACATGTAGTATCTTTAGGCATTGGAGCTTCAAAAACGACAGGTAATCCTAGACATCACTTATGCTGCACAGCCTAAGAAGTTGTTAAAAATGTTTGCAGAACTCTTGCATTACATATGTTGACTTTAGTTTATGATCACCAACTAAAGTCCAAGTTGTACATAGAACTCAAGTAAATCATATAAGCCATGCTAGAGGGAATTCGTGAAAAGTGTGAACTTAAAAAGCAGTATCTGACTACATGTAGTAAAGTTCATTTTAAAGTATTGCTTTTGGTTTAGAACTACCAGGATATAACATTAATTTATTCATTAGTCCCCTACCAGTTTCACTGGAGGGCACTTTAGGTTCATACTGTCAGGTGTGTGTCCGTCCTAAAAAGTAGATCATGATGATATATCTCAAGAACAACAGATACAAGTCAAATTAAATTTGCTTTGTGTAAAGTGGACAAAAAAGAGATTGTGTACGTTGTCAGACAAAAATTGTTGTTGCTATGGCAGTTAAAATAGTAAAAATACCACATACAACCAGATACTGTGATATTTAAAAAGTATTCAAAGCATCATGCGGCTTGGTATGTGCATGGAGGATGATATAAGGATTACACACATCATTAAATTTTCTTCTTCAGAGACAAAAATTGTTGTTTCTATGGCATCAGAAATAGTAGAATTACTTGTTCTAACTGTTACGAAAGTACTTTATTCAAACTGCATACAAATATGGGGGACATTTAGGAGAAGTGCAGTTAACTGGTAGGGGACTAATGTATTTCTTTGCAAAATTCCATTCACACGTTTATTTTAATTACAGCAACTGAGCAATCAGTGAAGTCACAGGGAAATAAACCTCCAATAGCTGGTGATAAAAGGGGTAGCTTTCACTCTAAAACACATTACAATGGCAATAAAAGTCAAAGTACCATGTCTACAGCACCTGGCTATCCATATGAGTGTAAAGAACAACCACCAGGGTTTTTCAAGGATTCATTTACTTGTTACCTTGGGCCAGGACAAAAGGTCTATATCTATAATGAGAATTTACTTACATTACAAAGAATTGATATGATAGCATGTGGTGAGATTCCAAAAGGAAATGGTCAGGGAAAAGTTTCTCTAAAGATTCTTGAAATGGGAGGTAACACATACAAGACAGAGAAAGAAAAGGCTTTTAAATCCAACCCTAAACCAGGAGATGTTGTATTTTGCAAAGGAGGTATCAGTAATTTCAAGTTGATTGCCCATGCAGTTCTAGATAGATGGAAATCTGCAAGAGATGATGAGTTACAGACAGCTCTCTACAACATTTTTGTGAAGTTGTTTGATGGAATGCCAAAGTACAAGTGTCATTCTTTAGCTTTACCACTACTGGGAACAGGTACAAGTATTGATATAAATGTAGTACTTTACTATCTTAAAAACTTACTCATGACTTTCCTTAGCTAAGTAGGACGTTACTGTCATATCACATGTATATTATAAGTAAATTTTCTATGTTTGGTCATATCAGGTAGCCAAAAGGCTGAAAGCTTATATATTTGGTATGATACTGCATGCATATTTTAAAGACCTTCAACTCAATTTGTTCAAGTCATGCCACTGAGCTTAAATAAGCCCCACCTAGGGGTCACTTGTTTTACAGAGACTTCAACAGAAAATATCAAAACAGTAAGCATTGATCTTAAAAATTCAGTATATACATGTAGCAGTATCTGGAGTTACTCTACCAAGTTTGTTCAAAATCTTATCTGAGAAAGATAATGCAGGCCCAACTGTAGACCTGCTTGTTTTTAAATACACTGATACAGTAAAAACTTCAAATGCAGCTTGTCATAAAGCAAAAGTCTCATAACTAACAATTCTTGTTATCCCTTGCCAAAAGCAGAGGCATGTTGTTTCGGCACTGTCTGTCCGTCCTTCCCCTGACTCGAGTGACAGAGTCAGCTAAGTGACTGTAACTGGCTGAAAAAAATCCCCTTGGAGATGAGGCCCCTGTTGGGTAGTGAATTATGTCTCCCCCATAGAATATGGGAGAGACATATTGTTTTTGCCATGTCTATCCGTCCGTCCGTCCGTCCGGCAAAATCGTGTCTGCTCCATATCTCCTAAACCCCTTGAAGAATTTTCGTGAAACTTGGGTCAGATGTTCACCTTAACTACGCGATGTGCAGAACCTGTGAACCAAGGTCACTGTTACTATAAATAGATTTTTAAGTTTTTTAGTTTGTAAACTGTGTGAAGCAAAAACTGTTTTTTTCAGGGGGTGGGGGGGATCAAGGTCACTGTTACTATATGTGTAGAAATATATGATTTTAAAGCTATTACATATATCTTAAAAACCTTCTTCCCAAACCAGTTCTGACCTTGGTTCTTCACAATACTGGTTTCCAAGTAGTTTCTGGACCCAAGTAGTTTTCCGGACCTTCTTTATTTCATGCTGCATTGACTTAAGATTCTAGAGAATCGGAGATTCTAGATATTTAAATATCGCGGTTGTTTTCACTCACCCTGTTGTTTTATTTACGAAAGAGACTGTCAACAGCTGGGGAATTCCGGTTGGAGTGCGCATGCGCAGACAGTGAGGTCCCTCAAGGTAATTACAGTTAATGAGGATACTAGGTACTTGCAAAGGATATGGAAGAAAAATCTTAGTATAAATAAAATAAATGCAAAATGTATATAAAAAAATTACCTGTGATTCCATACGCCCTTTGTCAAGTCGAATAATCGATAAAAATAAAAACCAATAACAGACAGGGAAATTACCTTGCTTTCATAATAAATTAATTTACTTGTCACATTTATTTTTTTCTATCATAAACTGCCTGTGGTGAGTGTTGCTATTGAATTTATCTGGGTAAATTGTACTGAAATTAGTTGTTTAATGCTTTAATTTAATTAAAATTTGTAATACTTGAATTAAATAGCTCTGTTATGTGGAATGGTACGCATGCAGAAAAGGTCTGGAAAACTACTTCGACAGACTGGGATACAAATGAAATTAAGTGCCCCCTTTTATGCCTCTTTCTTGTGCATGTTACGGGCGAAAGTATACCATTGAAGACAGTAGGATGTCAACAAAGAACCTAGTTTTTTTCTGATAAAAAATCATGTTTCTACAATATTTCGTTCATATGTTATAGGCGAAAATGTGTGATTTCGGTCCGGAAACTACTTGGAAACCAGTAGAGAGTGGTAATGTGCATGGGGGGAGACACATGTTTTTGTGTGAAAAACAACCCTCTAGTTTTGAAATGCTGTAGTTTGATGAAAGTTGAAAGGAAACTGTGACCTGGAGGGTGTTATCAAGGAAACTCTATCGAGGTCACTGTAACTTTGATCTTTGACCCCTATTCTTTTTTGGGTCAAAGGTCAAGGTCCCCGGTGGGGGTTCATTTGATACAGGGAAAACTTTAAAAATCTTCTTCTTCAAAACCAGAAGGCCTAGAGCTTATATATTGTCTAGTGGTCCTCTACCAATGTTGTTTAAATCATGTCCCTGGGGTCAAAAAAGACCACGCTCGCTAGTGAGGGGTCCCTCATCTTTATATAGAGTTATAGGAGAAACTTAGCTTCCAATGAGTTCCTATAGCGACCACTGACTTCCTTATCAACCAGTGACTTCCCCATGCAACCAGTGACTTTCTTAGCATCTACCGACTCCCTTGAGCAACAAATGACTTTCTTACATAAGTGCATTGGTACTCAGGTGAGTGATATAGGGTCATCATGGCCCTCTTGTATAGCTCACCTGGCAGAAAGTAGTATGTCATAATGTCGTCCGTTCTCATTTTCGTTCAAACGACTAATACGCTGAAACCATTAGGCCAAAATTGATGAAACTTGGCGAAGATGTTCCTTGCATGAAGCCCTATCATATTTGTTCAATTAATTCCAGTCCATGCAGAACTCTGGTTGCCATGCCAACGGAAAGGAAATTTTTACCTAGTTATTAGAAAGGTGATGTTTTATGTCAGGCTGGCGGGCAGGCTTGAGGGCATGCGTCAAACATTTGGTTTCTGCTCAATAACTTGGTCAGGAGTGACCAGTTGCAATTACACTTGGTGTGTAGGTAGCTTGGTTGGAGATGGAAGCCTTAAATTGCATGTGGCGTCACTAGGGTCAAGGTTGAGGTAACTGTTACTTAAAATAGAAAAATGGTTTCCACTCAATAACTCCAGTTAGGAGTGACCAATTGCAATGGAACTTTGTAAGGTAGCTTGCTTGGAGAGGAAGAATGGGACAGCATTTGGGGTCACTAGGGTTAAGGTCGCTGTTACTAAAAATAGAAAAATGATTTCTACTCAAGGTGACTGTTTTTTTTTTTCATTTTTATTTAATTCTCATTTTTTGTCAGGGTCAAGATCACTGGCTATTGTTTTTTGTTTTTGGTCAAGGTCATTAGGTAACTTTTTTTTTATTTCACAATTTCTACAGGTGTTGTTGAAACCTGCTTTGGCGGCATTTCCCGTTTTTCTTGTTTTTAAAACTGGTTTATATTAGGAAAAGCTTAAAAAACTTCTCTTAAACTACAAGGCCTATATAAGAGCCTAGATATTTAGTATATGGCATTGACTAGTGGAGATCTACCAAGAGTGTTCAAATTATGACCCCAGAGTAACATGCTTATATAGGAAAAACTAAAAAAAAACTCTGAAACCACAAGGCGTAGAGCTAGGATATAAGCATTTGGCATTGCCGAGTGAACCTCTACCAAGATTGTTGAAATCATGATCCCCAGGTAAAAATTGACCCTGCCCAGGGGGTTCACTTGACTTTACATAGTCTTATATAGGAAAAGCTTTAAAAATCATGTTCTCGGAATCCACAAGGCCTAGAGCTTAGATATTTGGCAAATAGCATTGCCTAGTGGACCTCTACCAAGGTCGTTCAAATCATGACCCCCAGGTTGAAATTGACCCTACATGAGTGTCACCTGATTTTTACAGAGGCCTTTTAATAGAAAAAATCTTCTTGTCTAGAACAACTAGGCACAGAGCTTGCATGTCTGGAAATCAGCATTATGTAGTGGACCTTTACGAGGATTGTTTAAATCAGAACCCTCAGTTCAAAACTGACCCTTTCTGCTATTGATGACCTTGTATTATAGACAATGGTAGCCAAGTGAGGGATATAGGGCCATCTTGGCCCTCTTGTCTTTTGGAAAAGTTTTCTGAGGCATATATGAGGAATTCATGCAAGCTGTTTACACGTTATGTTAGAGGACATATTAATGGCACTTTCATCAACTGCATTAAATAGTGAGGGAAGAGTTGATCTTCAGTCTTTAATTTGTTACAGGTAAAGGCAAGGGAGATCCCAAACTCTGTGCAGAGATGCTGTTTGACAGTTTGATGAAGTTTTGTTCCAAAAACAGAACCTTCAAGTTTAGAGTTCATCTAGTTCACATGGAAGCAGAGAAAACAAGCACTGCTATAGATGTGATAACAAAAGCAATAGAAAGTGAAGCAGGTGTAGTCCCAAGCAGGTCAGTTGCTCATCGCCAGAAACATACAAATACAAGTCAGTCATATTCTGATAGTGGAAAACGGCCTGAAAGACCAAAGTCAGCTCACTTTCATGCAGAATCAAATAATTCCAACAAGTCCGTTGATAGATCAATGAGTTTTGTCTCAAGAGGACCAGGTAACAAACACAGAAAACAAGCAAACACGCCACAGCCAGTTAACAACAAACAAAATCAGACAAAACCACCATGGAAACTATATGATAAGAATAGATGCACATCGGAGAAGGACAGTCCATATGACTCTTGTTATAGCCGGTCCTTTTCTGATGATAGTCACACATCTGGAGACAAAAGATATCGTGACACATCAGGAGACAGAAGATACAGTGACACATCAGGAGACAGAAGATACAGTGACACATCAGGAGACAGAAGATATAGTGACAACAATGAATATAATGATGGTCATGGAAATAGTAACACTGATGAAAATGAAGAAAATAACAACACTGGTGAAGATAGTGATACCGAAGGAAAGGAAAAAAATGAAAACACTGATGGAATTAGTAAAAATAAGGACACTAATGGAAATGAGAAAGATAGAATTGGTAATGTAAATATAATAGAGGTAAGATCCGATTAGTTGGTTTTATACAATTTCTGGTTTTATACAATTTCTGGTAAATTTCTTTTATTGAACATTAATAGAGAATTCATTTTTGTGCTAGGGGTGAAATTAAAATCTACTATGGGTAGTCTGGTTTGCTATGTAGTGCTGGCAGTGTTTGAACCTACCTTTAAATATTTACCTAATGTGAAAGCTAGTAGACAGTTTTGTTTTAAGCATTAAGACATGAACTGTGTTGTCAAAACATTAAATGTTACAGGAGGTAGTGTGAGCCTCTACAATTTATGTATGCTTGAAGCCTATGGTGTAAAGAGTTAAATCTACATATAACAACCAGTAAAGATAGACTGTAATTGAAAGAAGATTTTGAAATAATTTGTTAAGAGTTTCAATAGGTTTCCTTTACTGATTTCAATTCTTTGATGTTAAACTATAGGAAGACAAGCAATTGGACTCGGCCAGATCAGTGGAACCAGGCAATTCTGAGGAAATGGCCAGGTCAATGGAATCAACCGATTCTGAGGACCTAGCTAGCTCAGTGGAATCAGCCAAGTCTGAGGAACCTGGCAGATCTGTAGAAGCAAGCAAGTCTGTGGAACAAGACGAGTCTGATGAATCGGATGATGATGATGTTGAAACCTGTGTAATTTGTATGGAAGATATAACAAAACCAAAGAGATTGCCTTGTGGTCATACATTCTGCTCAGATTGTATTGAAGAGCAGTTTACATACAAAGAAGCATGTCCAACATGTGGCAAAGTTTGTGGTATCATAAAAGGTTAGTCTACTTTAAAGTATTTAGCTATTTACAGACAGTAATGTTAAGTTTTTCACTTGATTAACATGATCACATAATTTCTTGTCAACGATTTCTATTTTGAGCAGGAATTGCTTTTAAAGTTTATTTCTGTCAGTTTGTAAATATACATTTATCAATACATGACACAGTTTTTTGCACACCTGCTTTCAATGCTTTTGTGAATGATATGGTAACAAGTAATTGTATCATTGTGATATATCAGCATGGTAAACTGTATACCAGTGGTTTTTCCCTCAGCAAAAACTATTCACCTTACTCCAGGTGTGATTGACAACCAGAGAATGCCAATCAGTAACTATATGTCTTTATTCCCTAGCTGACAAATATAAGTGCATGGATTAAACAACAAATGTAATACAGTCAACCCTGCCCTCGCGACCACTTGAGTCAAGCAACAACCTGACATATAAAACCTGTTCCTGTGGAGCTGCCGTGGCCTCAGGATCAAAGGGCCCCGGGTTTGATCCATACCATTGTAATGTCGGTAGTGTCCCTAGGCGAGACACAGATATTTCCACATTACCTCTCTCTCTTCCAGGTTGATTTCATCTGAAATGAATCTCGACAACGATTAATCTACGTTGTAAGAACTTGTTTCGCAATCGAGAATAAATAAATTAGTATAAACTTCCTATTCCTCCATTGTAACTCAAGATGATAGCAATTTATCCTGAGTTGAGAGACCACTTGTCTTAAGAGACCACACTTTCAGCTTCCCTTGTGTGGTCACTTAAGACAGGTTTAACTGTAATTAAAACATTAATGAAGTGGATAAGGGCATATTTTAAAATTTATGACTTTTCACAAATGCAATTTTTTCAGTGCAAATGAAGTTCTGTAAGAAATATCCAGTTTTGATTCAGGATGTTGGTCTCTTATAAATAGCTTCTGTTTTTGTTTGTATTATTACTTTTTGAATTGTTTCTGAAAAACTTTGATGTTTGCAGATTTTCTAGAACAAGTTTTACCTTCACTGCAGCTGCTTACGTTTCCATTAGACTAGTAGCAAATCAATTCCAACTTTGACTTGAACTTAAATGATATGAAATATTACTTTTCAGGTGACCAACCAGAAGGCACAATGAATGTTTATATCAATAAAGGAGCTTGTTGTGTAGGTTACGAACATTCTGACCGAATAGAAATTTCATACAGATTTCCTGATGGAATACAAGAGGTAAGGTTAAGTTCATGTGTACCGAAGGCTGAAGGAGAGTTGATTGAGATAGAATTCGATTATTGGTTCTTATTACATTCAAGTATATTATATTTACAGTGAAGTTTTCAATGTAATAAATATTGATATATTAAACCTTACTCACATTCATCTGTCATAACTTTTATCATCTTCATTTCTCTGCAAGTCCTAGTGATACTTGCGTAGAATGTGCCAGTTCTTCAAGATTGATAAGGTCTACAGTTATCTAAATATGTACTGGTAATTAATCACTTAGGTTTACACTGTAGCACCTCCAAAAAAAATTTATTAACCTTTTCTTAATATGAATTCGTAATTATTATAAAGACATATTGTTCCTAATTATAAAATCTGAAATATTGTTCTATTAAACTTGAAATTGGACAAGTTGGTGTTGACTAATACGTCTCTAATTTATCAAATTGGTATAATTCACAATTTTAACAAGGCAGCACCTTGTTTATGACAGTATTTACACAGTTTAAGTTCTATAAAAGCTTTGGTCTGGTTGTAAAATTTGCCACGTCATTCTTTTGAGTTTTGAAAGAAATTCTCTGGTGAGTTAATGTAAATTGCTATTAATAGTAACAGAAATTGTATAAGTTCTTGCTTTAGTAGAACTGTCACGAAACTTTCAGCACAAACAAATATTCAGTTAATATGGGTTCCTATGTTTGATGCTCCAAGTTACGTCTTTTTAACGCCTTTTTAAAAGACTGTGACTTTCGGGTTAGCGATAGATGGCTATAAATGTTTAGCTCATAAAACACAATGTGCTAGATGTGCTTCTAGGGATTTATCTAATGCAGTAATTGCAAATGTAAAAACTATCCACAACATGAAAACATTAGGTCTCGTTGTTTCATGACTGGTTTTTACACACTTTCGTTATTGTAGTTTTCTTCAATAAATACTGTAATAGGGCTTTAGACAAAAATAAGACTTACAATTTGTATTTAGCGGAACAGATAAACTATGAATAGCTTCTTTTCTTTCCTAGTCCTATCATCCTGTGCCTGGTAAGAGATACAAAGGAATCAGTCGCACAGCTTACCTCCCGAGTAATAAGCAAGGAAAGATAATCTGCGAAATGCTGAAAGTAGCTTTCGAAAGAAAGCTGGTGTTTACGATTGGGAGTTCAAGGACAACTGGAGCAGAGGGAGTGATAACCTGGAATGATATTCACCATAAAACAGACCCAAAACCAAACACACAGTAAGGCAGTATAACTTCCGATATGATTTAACCATTTGTCTCTTTAGTATAACAGTTTTTACAAAATCAGCATTAAATTATAAAAATTACAGTAAAAGATTGGTTTGCTTTGCAGGAGTTTTGTTCATGCATCTTTAATTTCTTTTCTGTAACTTGTGGTGAAGCTGAAGTAGTGGTTTCGTTGTTATGTGCACCAGGGAGTAACTCAAAGCGTAAATGTTTTCATCTTTGTTTTTGTCAATTCTATATGTACTTAGATCCTTGAAAAAAGATTGTACATCTTAGTGTAAAATGCTAAATTTGATCTTTTCAACATACTGGAGAAAGGTTATTTTCAAAAACCTCGGTGACCAACATTTATATATATTGAATGAAGCAATTGTGTCTGTCAGTGCTAAGAGATGTGTTAATCAAATAATTTTGAACTGCCAAGATGTTTTTATAATGTCAAATGAAATTGGTGCTAGCACAGAACTAGTTAGAATTATGTAAAATATTTATCTTTCTCACTTCTTTAGATTTGGGTATCCAGATCCCACGTATCTGGACAGAGTCACAGAAGAATTGGAAGTCAAAGGAGTGACAGATAAGAGTATACCAACTCCCTCCGCACCAAGGAAGAGAAACAGGCGTAGATGAACAGTGGAATAAGGAAAAAACCAGAAATGTATTATATGTTATTTAGATGTCTGTGATACTTATGAGACTGTCATTTAGTTTTTATGCTAGTTTTGTTGCTTAATTGTTATGAATTAGAGAGTTATTATATGATGTATATTATGCTTATGTTGATTTCCTTTCTTTTTTCTGTGTGACTTGTTAGTTCACATCAAAGCTAAAGTAAGGTAATATCAAAAACATGTTAGATGTCAACTTTAGATAATTATGCCTCCAACTTGGGGATGGAGGGGGATGGGTATTGATTTTCTCTTGTCCGTTCATATGTATGTACATGAATGTACAGCCCGTGAAATGAAAGTTTGGTCAAGTGTTTATTAGCTCACCTGGTTTTGCTATCGTGAGCTTTAGGATGGATGATTGTCTGTCGTCCGTCCATCCGTTGTCCGTCAACATTTTGCTTCAAACGACGTCTCCTCTGAAACCACTGGACCAATGTTGATGAAATATGGAAGGGATGTTCCTTGCATGAAGCTCTACCAAAATTGTTCAAAGAATTCCATTCCATGCAGAACTCTTGTTGATATGGCAACAAATAGGAAAAACTTTAAAAATCTGCTTTTCTGTAACCACAAGGCCTAGAGCTTAAATATTTGGCATGTAGCATTTTCTAGTGGACCTCTACCAAGAGTGTTCAAATTATGAGCCCCGGGTCAAAATTGACCCCGCGCGGGGGGTCACTTAGTTTTACATAGGCTTATATAGGAAAAACTTTTAAAATCTTCTTCTCTGAAACCACAAGGCCTAGAGCTTATATATTAAGCATGTAGCATTGCCTAGTAGACCTCTTCAAAGTTTGTTCAAATTATGCCCTTTGGGTCAATATTGGCCCCGCCCAGGGGTTCACTTGTTTTACAAAGATGTATAATTATAAGAAAACCTTTAAAAATCTTCTCCTTTAAAAACCAAAAGGTTTAGAGCCTAGATATTTAGTGTGTAACAGTGTCTAGTGGACCTTTTCAAAGTGTGTTCAAATAATGCCCCCAGGGTCAAAATTTACCCTGCCCAGGGGGTAGTTTGGTATAGAAAATACTTTAAAAAACTGATTTTCTAAAATTACATGGCCTAGAGCTTAGATATTTGGTATGTAACATTGTCTAGTGGTCTTTCACCTACTTTGTTCAAATCATACCTCTTTGGTCAAAATTGACCACACCCACCAGGAAAGTTGCCTTGTACTGAGGTGGGCGATATAGGGCTATCATGGCCCTCTTGTTTGAATGAAGACTGCAACTATTTAATGTTTTAGATGATGTTTTATTTTAAGATCCCATTAGCATACTTGATTTAAAATTACTTCTGGCTCTTACATTGCTAAGAAAGATATCGTTCCAGCAGTGTTGACCATTATTTGTTCGAAAAACATTCCTGTCATCACTTTTAAATCTGATATTGATATAACTGTTGTGCAATATATGTTCAATGATGTAGTATAAAAAATGAACTGCTGCCTAAAAAACGCTTTTTCATGAAGAAGCAATACTAGTGTGAAATATTATATCCGTAAGTTTGCCATACTACATGTATACATGAGAATTTAAAGTGCTAATGGGACTTAATACAGAATTAAATTCTAACATGACTTAACGATTTTGTCTCTATGTACAAAAAGTAGACAAATTATGATCTATTATTCCATAAACAAAGCGAGAACTGATATGCCGTAAAAATAACGACATATTGTGTCGTATGATGTTAACTAAATGTACATGTTGAAAATTACGCTTTGCCATTATTCACCTTTTGTAATATCTGGTTATGTTAGAATCACTGTAACATCCTTTTCAGTGTTTTTATCGTCTAATAAACAACTCTTTGTTGTTCTTATGCGGCTCCAGCCTTCATGGTTAATTACTGTGCATCAAAACTCTAAATCATTGTTTATTAGATGATGAACAGCGCTAGAACTGATATTATTTCATAAATAAAACAATTTTTCAAATATTTTTGTAGTGAATCCGATGTTGAGTTATTTTGAGGTGAGCCATTGTTTAAATTGACAGGAGTCTTGACAATAATCTGGAACTGAATGAAATGTACTTGTAAAAACTTCAAACCATTCCAGTATGTATGGAAAAATGTCATAAATTGTCATTTATGTTAGATTGAAATGGACTACACTGAAGTTTAATTGATACATAGAAAATTTATCAAACAGATTTGCATTGTCTGAAATTCATTTAGGAGTGTAATTCCTTATTCATACTTTTTATTACAGTATTGTTTAGTATCATACTGAAGTATTCGTGTACAAGTTCTTCAGCATGCATGTTTTCTCAAGGTTCATTTTCCAGTTTTAAGTGTAATAAGATGGATAGAGTCTTGTATAATTTACTCAAGTAAAACACATGTTGTCTAATATGGCAGTTTTCAAAATGACCCTTGCATACATTGTATGAGCTATCGGTTTGTTCTGTTTTGAAAAATGTTCATCTATTACATCACCCTGCTACGGTCATTCAAAACAAACTTTGGACAATACAAATCATAAAAGTGTCACAACACGGTATGTATGTCAAAATTCTGTATAATTTATATGAATGCATTAAATTCCACTATTTTCTCATGGATCATTGATTGAGTTGCACTTTGTGTATTCACGTTATATATGATAATTTAGTGCATGTTTGTTAGTGAAACAGTATTGCAGACAGTAATATTTCTGACAGACTGAAACACACAATATTTTATTTGTTTTACCATATTTGTTACCTTTAACCATTTTCAGTTATTAAATTGAATTATTTTTTTTTACTCATTTGGCTTCTCAGAGCTTTTCTGATCAGTCATGAGTGACTAATCAGTCACTTTAGTATGATTCTGTTAACATAATGCTGGAAGCACTAAGCCCTTCCAGTGAGTTTATTTCTAGGGGTTTTATTTGGTATGTATATGTATCATTGTCTTATAGTCCTCTGTTAAGGGTGTGCACATCAGCCATTAGTGGTTGTTTCATTTAGAATTGTACATGTATATACCGATATCTTCTTGACAGCTTGTTTATCGTTCACATTAATGTTAGTTAATCAGAAAATAAGTCGGTGTGTACCTGGCTTGTATAGAATTTGTATTATCAGTGAATGGGATTTTGTTTGTAAATGTGCTTATTGGGACCACCATCCTCTAAAGGTACGACCCGAAGTGAATGGGAGATATACGTACATGAACTTATACCTGTGTCATATTTTCATTTGAATTTTCAGGACACTTGGCCAGAAGGTAGTTTTTAAAGTGTCCATTGACTATTTAGACATTTAACGACGTCGTGCATAAGTTTATGACAAACCTCTGTTAATGCATTTTAATTTTTAATTTAATTTTTGTGACATGAGGTGGAATGCATGAAAGTTGTTTGTCCGGTAAGAAGTTCTTCAATGACATCTCCTCGTAGACCACTTCACGAAATTTCATCAAACTTGACCAGAAGCATCCTGGCATTATGCTCTTTTTAAATTTGTTTAAATGGTTGCAGTTTCTATATTTTCTCTGATGGCCATGTTTGGTCCGCCATTTTTGAATATGGCAGATAAGTAGATAATACCAACTATTTTCGTTTTACCTACTTAATAAATAGCAACGCAAAATCTGATCAAGTTAGTCACTTAATTATCTGAGATAAGTAGTGGCAGATGTGAGTTGGAAGGACACAATTTGTGTTACGGTATTTATCTTACCCGGATATGTTTCGCGAAAATATAACTAGATTACCAGATAAATATCACAGACATTAAGGGTACTACTGATATTATGTAGTTATCTAGACATTTAACACGAAAGCCCATTAATGAACGTGTGGCAGTAATATGCCACCATACCAATCGAATCAGATTCATGAACATTAATTATCATTACATGTATATAAGAATTTTAAGATTGTTTCACTGCAAAGTCAGTCAATATTTTCTGTCATCTCTTATAATTGTGTCACATTACGATTGCTAGAATTTATACGAAAATTTGAAATGAATCAAATTATTTTAAACATATAACTTAACTAACTTTGCTCCAGATTGTGTTGTAGAACAAATGTTCCGTCAACATTCCTCTTTAAACTGCAGCACTATTTATATTTATTACGAAGATTAAGCTATAACTTATTTATGATTACTTACCATTACCATAACTGTCCGGCTTACTCTTAGAAAAAGTGTGTTGTCTTTGAAAACAAAGATAGAAGTGGGACCTTGCTATTCCTTCTAATGCGGAATGCAGACTGAACCGGATGATTTTTTATCCTTTATTTAAAACTAATAAATCGTTACGTGAGAAGTTTCAGAAAACAAATTTTGTTGTTTGTTTACAAGGTGCAGCCGGTGAACGCGTGCGATTAAAATTAGTGGGAAAAGTGCGATGATAGAGAGGCACTGCCGACTAATTATCCGATAATTCAGTAATCATTCTTGATTGCTCATCAAATTATAACTGTATATAAATGAGCTCATTAAGAGGTATTTACAGTTGTATCGAAGTCTTATTATTCGTTCTTTAATTTATTGCCAAAAAGTGGTGGGGAATTGAAACGTCCATTACTAGTCTTGATATCAAAATAATGTGAGTTTAACAACAATAAAGGTTTGCTGCATTTGAAAAAAAACACCTGTTTAAATGTATACCTCTGAAAATTGAAAGATAATCGTTTTCGTTACTATTCAAGTTATTTTTCAAGCTGTATAAAGTATTGATCGTTGGCCTCGGACATACATGAACAGTACAGGGTAACCCTGGTAGTGATCCTTTCTTATCTGAACACCTTTGTTATCCGAACATTTTATGCGGTCCGAACAGGTAAGGAATAGACAGCTTCGACTAATATCAGATTGTTTAAAATAATTTCAGTTTTTAGCTCACCTGGCACAAAGTGCCAGAGTGAGCTATTAGGATCGCATTCCGTCCGGCGCCCGTCGTACGTCCGTCCGTCCGTCCGTCCGTCCACCATTTCCTTCAAACGACATCTCCTCTGAAACAACTGTGCCAATGTTGATGAGACTTTGCAGGGATGTTCCTTGCATGAAGCTCTATCAAAGTTGTTCAAAGAATTCCATTAACTCTGGTTGCTATGGCAACAAATAGGAAAAACTTTAAAAATCTTCTTCTCTGAAACCACAAGGCCTAGAGCTTAGATATTTGGCATGTAGCATTGTCTAGTGGACCTCTACCAAGATTGTTCAAATTATGACCCCCGGGTCAAAATTGACCCCGCGCGGGTGGGCACTTAGTTTTTGCATAGGCATATATAGGAAAAACTTTAAAAATCTTCTTCTCTGAAACCACAAGGTCTACAGCTAAGATATTTGGCATGTAGCATTGTCTAGTAGACCTCTACCAAGATTGTTCAAATTATGACCCCCTGGTCAAAATTGACCCCGCAGGGGGGTCACTTGGTTTTGCATAGGAATATATAGGAAAAACTTTAAAAATCTTCTGCTCTGAAACCACAAGGCCTAGAGCTTAGATATTTGGCATGTAGCATTGACTAGTAAACCTCTACCAAGATTGTTCAAATTATGACCCTCGGATCAAAATTGACCCCACACCGGCGGTCACTTAGTTTTACATAGGCTTATATAGTAAAAACTTTAAAAATCTTCTTCTTTGAAACCACAAGGCCTAGAGCTTAGATATTTGGCATGTAGCATTGTCTAGTGGACCTCTACCAAGATTGTTCAAATTATGACCCCTGGGTCAAAATTGACCATGCACCGGGGTCACTTAGTTTTACATAGGCTTATATAGGGAAAACTTTAAAAATCTTTTTCTCTGAAACCACAAGGCCTAGAGCTTAGATATTTGGCATGTAGCATTGCCTAGTAGACCTCTTCAAAGTTTGTTCAAATTATGCCCCTGGGGTCAAAATTGACCTTGCCCGGGGGGATCATTTGTTTTACAAAGGCATATATAAGAAAACTTATTTGGTATATAACATTATCTAGTGATCTTCCACCAGGCAAGTGGACTTGTACCAAAGTGAGCGATATAGGGCCATCTTGGCCCTCTTGTTTAAATAAGTGTAAACGAGGATGTAGATTTATGTTAAATGACTTGTGGTTTGTTATCTGTCATGATTTGAAAGAAATAAATGTGTTTCTGCAGAGGGGTTTGATATTCTTTTAAATAGAAAAGGTTTTTCTGCCCAGCTGTGTTTTATTTAGTTTTGAAATTAAATGTATTTAACAGATTTGAGATCCATATTGACTTACAATAGTTTATGCGCGCCGATTTTCTGAGTTTTGACGAAATTGTACAAACCCGTTAAAAAAAAGGACAGTTTATATCTTAAAATTTCTTTGCAGATGTTATATGTCCCTTTATAAGCTTGTAAGAAATTAACATTCCCATGTTTATATATTAGGTTTTAGTTTTGATCTAGTTATCGCAAGCATTTGTTGTTGAAATGCCCCATTTTCTGTTTTTAACAAGAACATTATTTTTTTCTTTGATTGCTTCGAGTCCCGGCCGATCCTGGATAACTCACTGGGTGAACTTGTCAAGGGCGCAGACTGAAGAGAGACAGATGCAGATACATGTACAAGGGAATTCGGGTATCATATCATAGCTCTTTTACGAATAGACCCCTTGGTTGTTTTCTACGGACCCGGTGTATAGCACCGATGCACGTGTGACTACCTCTGGGTTTCTAACCGGTTCATCTTTAGATGGGTGGGAAACACTAAAAAGCGTGTCTGAAATTTCCAATGCCCCGATCGTGCTTCGAACTGGGGACCTCCGGATTGGTTATCCAGAGCGTTAACTACTCGACCACCGCGCCACCAGAACCATTTGTTTATCTTTATACAGTGAGAGTGATTATCTAAAACGATAAAATTAACAAGTGTCTACCATATTCAAAGTCTCGTCTGTTTGTCATATGTCACATGTCTGCCTACCTTGTGAATACTAGAGGCCACATTTAATGTCCAGTCATCATGTTAATTGGTCAAAATGTTTACCTTGATCTCTAGACCAAATTCGAACTGGGTCCTAGGATGGCAAAACTATTTCACCAGGTGAAATAATAGAATTACCTTGTGACCACTCTATAGGCCATCAATGACCCCGAATCATTATGAAAATTGGACTGAATGTTTTCTCGATTATCTTAATGCCAAGTTTGAAACAGGGTCATGTGGAGTAAAATTTATGTTACACGGTCAAAATATAGAAAAGCCTTGTGAACACAGAATTTTATTTTGAACACTCGACACCCTGTCATCTTGAAAATTGGTTAGACTTGTCTTAGTGGAGTCTAGGTACAGTTCGAAAGTGAGTAACGTGGGGTCAAAAATTAGTTCACCAGGTATATTGATCTTGATCTTTTGACCTCATTTTTGTTTTGAACCTATAGAAATATGAATTTTGTGAAGTCTCTAGAAGTCACATTTTGTACTCGGTCATCTTGAATGAAAGTTAGAATGTTTGTTTTGATGAAAAACACTGTAAATACTCGACACCTTGTTATCTTGAAAATTGGTCAGAATTATTGTCTTGGTGGATTGTAGGTCAAGATTGAAACTGAGTAACGTGGGGTCAAAAATTAGTTCACCAGGTATATTTATATTGACATTTTTACCTAAAATTTTGGTTTTGTAATGAAATTTAGACTGTGTTCACAGTTTTGCAAGCAGATTACAAGATAATCTTCGGCTGACCTAGATCTTGACCTTTTGAACTACTTTCTTGTCTCTTGGAACAAAGGTACTCAGTTGAGCGATATACGGCCATCATGAAAATAGTTTTGGCATAGAATCATCAGAATTTTCAAGGCGGCTGACTTAGGTGATATAAATGTGAAATTATAATAAGCGAATTGACCCGTCTCTATCAGGTACGATCACTTATCTTCCTTATTGAGAGGAAGTGCAGTAATCAAGAGTTATAATTCTAACCCATCTTTTAGTTACATGTCTGGAACATAATTGGAAAACTATGCAAGGGATTGAGTTGATTATTCCACACAGTAATAGAGGTCATTGAGGGGTAGTGCATTGACTAGGCACCAAAACTCCAGCTGATTCCAATTTAACTCACCTGGGCACAACATTCTAAAGTAGAACTTTTCGGATCAAAGCAGAACTCTGATTGCTATGGCAATAAATAGAAAAGAAATCTTCTCAAAAACCACTTGGCCCATAGCTAAGATATTTGGCGCGTAGTATTGTCAAGTAGACCTCCACCAAGATTGTTCAAATCATAACCCTCGGATCAAAATTAACCTCGCCCTGGGGTTCATTTGATTTTACATAGGTTTCTATAGGAACATTTTGTCTAAGGCCTAGAGCTTAACTATTTGGAAGGTAGAATCTTGTAGTTTCCTTTACCAAGGTTTTTAAATCGTGACCATACGTAGGGGGTCATTGATATACTTACATAGGAAACACTTCAGAAATCTTCTACAAAACAACTATGTCTGCAGCTTATACATTTAGTTTGTAGCAGTGTTTTGTGGACCTCTTCCAAGTTTGTTCAAATAATGCCAACAGGGTCAAAACTGTCCCTGCCGAGGGGACATTTTGTTTACATAGATTTATATAAGGAACACTTTAAAAATCGTCTTCTCCAAAGCCACAAGGCCTATGGCTTAGATATTTGGTGTGTAAATATTGTCTAGTGGACCAATACTAAGTTTGTTCAAGCTATACCCGTGCCCTGCATTTGAAACTAAAAATCTGAGAGGCATAGATCTTAGAAATTTTGTACATAGAATTTTCCAGAGGTCCTCTCTCAAATTTGTTTAATTATAGTCTCAGGGGTCAAAATTGACAACACTCTAGATGTCACATATACCTCGATTCTTTTGGAAAAACTGTAAAAAAAAACTTTGTGTGAAAATAATTTCCCAATTTAAAAAATAATTTCACAAAACTGTGGTCAAAGTCACTGTTCTAAAAATATAATTACTTACAAAAATACAAAAACGACTGGTGGACATATTTTGAAACAAACTTAGATACAAAGCAATGTGGATGTTCGTTTGGTGTGTTTGTGACTTTGGTGTGATTGGCAATGTACTCAAGTGAGCGATTAGTGCCATTACGACCCTTGTGTTTATTATACCTCTTTATTGTATAAAATGATCATTGTCTGAAACCATGAAACAGATTTACTTATATTAAACACTGTGCAAGAAGTTAAATATGTAGCCCCAATTTAATTGATCTCCCTTAGTCATGTGAAATTACGCTAGTAGGGAACATATGTCGAAAACTGTTTGACACACATATTTGATATTTAACACAATGATAGAGGAAGCTAAAAGGAAGTGCAATGTTCAGGTTCCATAATTTTTGTCCGAGATTTAAAAATGTTGTTGGGACCTTGATGTGAAGGACAATGCTATTCAGGTGAGTGATATTGGCCCTCTTGCTAGTTTTCAGTTTGTTTTACTAGCATATTTTAATGCAAATGAATTGAAAGTTGTTAAGTTTCTCAACAAGCGCGCTGTTAATCCGAGAACGCATGCCATTTGGAGTGTCCATCAGGGTAACCGGTGCTCTTGTACATTGTATAACATGTTTCGACTAAATGGTCCCAAACTTTAAGTGCTCCTTTGAAGAATGCAAAGTTCTACTTCGGATAAATGATACATGCGTTTAGTTATCTTGCCAGAACATGTTGAAAATCCACATAAACTACTAAATCAAGAGTACAAATATTCATATTGAAAAAGTGAATGGATTGTTGCAGTGACATTAAATTAATATTTTCATGCAATTAAATGTGAAAAGGTAGGCCAATGGCGCTCAATTTATTTTACCAAACTCATTACATTTTGCAATTGTCTGGCCCCGATATCACGAAAATACTTAAAGGTATTTACCCAGTAACATGCTCGACTTATTTCAACGCTTATCAGCCTCTTGCATGTTTATTCCTTTAAAAGATGTTCAAGTTTGTCAGAATAGTATTTACCCAGTAACTACATTTATATATACCTGTCAGTATTTGTGAAGGAGATGTTGTTTTATACATGTAGCAAGTAATTTATATAAGCAAATTCTTAAAATTCTTGAGTTGTACTCAAATGAATTTTTCCCTATATCTGACTTGCATTTAGTATTATACATTTTTTTTCTTTCATCATGTTAATTTCATTAAAAAATGGACTACCGTTAAAAATGACAACAAGAAATATCCTTATTTTAAGTGACAATTTGACTTTAAAATAACGTACTCAGCTGAGCAATTACTAGAGTATTTTCGTGAAATCGGGACCTGGTCAATGTTGATCATATCGAATTCATAGAGAACACGGGTTCTGTTTGGATCGAACATAATTATAACCCAAAAATCTAATCAACCAATGGCAACGAATAAATTAACTACACTTGGAGCCACTTCTAACCCGACACTTTTATAATTCGATATAACTGAATTATTTGTATGCATATTTCGTTCAAATTTAGAATATAATTAATTCAACACATAATACATACTTCTGCGAAATTTAATTTTAATTGATTAACAAATACATATAAAACTTAACAAATAAAAAACATCGCTGTAAAACCCGAATTCACAAAATGGCATAAAATGAAATCCCAACATATCCGTAAAGTTGGTTTGCAGTTCGCAGTTCTCTAACTGGCAACTTAGAAATCAGTTTGCAGTTTGCGCGAACTGCGAACTGGCAACTAGTCTGCAGTTCGCAATTCGAATCGCGAACTGCGAACTGTAAACCAACTTTACGGATATAATCCCAACAATGAGAAAAGTCACCGATTCATTACAAAGTAAAGAAACGAAATACGATGTTATTGTATTTTACAGATACATTTCCCCCTTTGTTACGATTTATAGTGAACAGGTTGATACTGCATATGTTTGCAAATAAAATTATTGCTAAATAAATATGATACATTTATATACGTGAATGTCTGGGTGATTAACCGGCAAGCAACATGTCAATTGCGCGACCACGCCCTTGTTTATTCATTCGAAGTGACTGATATTTAAAATCAAAATTCTGTTTTTACGGTTTGAATTGCGTTATAGAATAATAAAATGAAAATGAAAATCGATATTTTGCGCTCACCTACATTTCCTCGTTCAAAATGGTGAAATCGTACATGTCACACGTGCAGAAGTAACCGATCGTCACAGTTGAAAGGTTTTATCATTTTGATACAGCTAATGTTGCAAAACAACATAATTATTTAATTTGAAATAAATATCTTGAACCGTTTTCGAGAAAATCGAATTTGAAAAGTGTCGGGTTAGAAGTGGCTCCAAGTGTATGTCAAACACCCGCGTTTACTAACTTTAAATATTTAAAATTATTAACAACACTACAGTGACAAACAATAGCAGGGACACAAAATGCTTGTTGAAAGTATGTATCTTAAACACTCTGCTCGAAACCGTGCCCATTCTTTCCTTTGAAGGATAGCTAGTACACGGAGATTAATTGTTACGACTAAATTCAAATAGTTAAAAAATAAAATGTAAAAAATAAAATGTTTTCTGTTATTGTTTCCTCAAAGGTTCACGAGTGTTTTCACTCTGTACAGAAACTCAACATGTTGAATTGAATAACGGGTATTTATGTTAAAATACCAGAAATAATATAAGTGTTATTATAACTTGAAGAATGGTTTTTGGCCTGGGGACTGAAAGTCCCCTAGGCCTAAGTTAGCATACCACATTTCAAACACTGCAAGAAATTTAGCTGTGCTATGTGCGAATAACAACTGTAAATATGCGCTATGCGAAAGTAGTGCAAGACAACCCAGATCAATCTTCTGTTTGAATGTTGCATATGATAAGAACATATTACAAATAAAAAGAGTACATACAACTTCAAACGATTGCAGGAAGGTATATAGCTTACGGGCTGCATTACACATTTTTTCTGTTTTAGAAATTAATGCGCTGTTAGCTGATTACGGAAGATAATCATATGCATATCACGGAAAAGTACGGATATTTACGGAAACGTACGGAGCTCGATATAAGAGTTTGTAGTTTGATTTTCAAATTTCCGATGTTATTTCATTGACAACTTTGTTATTTACGAACGATTACATATATATTTACCTAAAAATAAATTTCTCTAAAAAAAGATATAATTTACGTACATTCCCGAGAAGGAACTCACGTGATCAAAATCACCCGCCATTTATCGAGGACGCTGGATGTCAAGGCCCAGTGAACGGTTTCACCGATTACAACTACATTTACAAGGTAACCCAGAATCATTTTTGGTTTTCTCTGTTATACACATTGTACAGTACTGTATTTATATTTCATTGCTGGTTTTGCTTTGTTTATTTCTGTTTCAAGGTATTGTCCTCGGTACACAATAATTTACGATCCACATCGCCAGATCATATCGCTTGAAGTTGTACAAAGCGCAGATCGAATTATTTTTATTGGCTTAAACAATTTATAATGTTGACTATGTGATTATTTTTCATTCAACGTTTGTTTTATAATAAAACAAACTTCCCTACCACCCATATATTTGTGAATCATTCATTCTGTGTTATATATTGAATTTCGTCCTCTGCACATTTCGACCCGCGCTTTAGGTAAGGTTCAGCGCAAAACACGTAGGTCAAAAGTTGTTTTTCGGGGAGTTAACCTAGCTATAGCCCCCAGGCCTTCAGCGCTCACAGCGCTTTGATCTATGTCTAGGCGACAGACTGATTACATTTAGCAATTGTCTAGTCCGTGTTGATCATATCGAATACATAGAGATCATTGTTTCTTCAAAGGTCCAGGAATGTTATCACTCTGTAGTATAACTTTATAAACGTCTATACAATTATTATTAACGTTTCAATTCTAGTGTGACACGTTGCTCATACAGTTTCCTATCTAAAAAACGTTTAGAATAAAATTATTCCTTGGTAACTATTTATATACATCCGACAAAAACAAACACACTGCATGTACATATTTACATTCAAATTTAGTACCTTAATGTCGTTAAACCCGAGTCGGCGATTGGTACTATTTGTGTGTAGTCAGCCTATGTGTTTATAATTCGATTGTTTTACATTTATTGTTTATGTCAACAACACATGCATGTAACATGCCATGATGAAGAACAAAATCGCGATAGTCAAACTAAACGAATTTATTCTTTGTGAGGGTATAGGTAAATGTTTATGAAACAAGTGCTCAGGCCTGTATACGGGGAATTCCTTCTTTCGATTTAAGCGGATGGTTATTATTTAAAAGCTTAAAAAAGTGTCGTTATGAACGATGTTGGACAGGAAATAAATGTAAGAATTAAACTCCATATACAATAAATGTAGAACTGTAAGATTTTTTAAGCATTTTTGGACACCATCACTCACAGGTTTTAATATTTCGACATAATTTTTGCTTTGTTCATCCATTCTCTGCTTGCTTTTTAGCTCACCTGAGCACGAAATGCTCTATGGTGAGCTATTGCCTGGTGTCTGTCATCTGTCTGTCGTCAATCTACACTTAACCTTGTGTATGTCACTAGAACTTCATGAAAATTGGTCAGATTTACTGCCTTATGGGTCATCTGGTGTCAAAAACTTGGTCACGGGGTCAAAACATTGTAAAACCTTGTGTATGAAATAGAAGTTGCATTTTTCATTGGATTTTCATGAAACTGCCTTTATAAAATTTAGGTCGAGTTCAAATATGGGTCATCTCGGGTCAAAAACTAGGTCACAGGTTCAAATCATTAAAAAACTTGGTAATATGGGGTCAAAAACTAGGTCACAATGTTAAATGTCTTGTGTTATGTCATACAGGTGACATTTACATCCCAATCATTATGTAAGTTGGTCAGATGCATGGTTTGTCTTGTCAAGGTCAAATATAATTTTTATGTTTATGAATTAAAGTTTTAGGTTGGTCACATATTGTCATAAGTAGGTCTCTGGTGAGCGATATAGGACCATCTTAGCCTTCTTGTGTATTAAAATGATTTGACTTTCAGACTACAGTTTGATACGACCAAAATAATGAAGAGTACTTATTCGGTTTTACTTACAAAAACTAAGTGTACTACTTTGTAAGGTCGTAATTTTGAATAAAAAAATATTTTAACATGTACGTTTCCTAGTATATGTGTATTTCTTTTTTTATGACGCTTTGCGAAAGAGGCCTATACTTAGATTAATCTTTCCAATATCTGGCGCGAGTGTAAATATCGTAAATTGATAAAAAATGCTTCAACTTTCCCACCAAGAATGCAATACAAATTCTATTTATTATCGGTATAGATTCAATTCGATATTCGTAACTTTTTGAAATGAGATCGTCATTTATTTTCTTCTTTATAACATTTCATAGGAGAAAACTATTACTAAGGTATTGTAGCATATATTTAACTTGTCAGATTGGTACCCATTACGAATTCATTCATGCGTGAAATCCATAACAATCAACAGTAATATAAACATGAAACAGGCGCAAATAGTGAATTATACCTATAAATCATTTACAATAAACATTATAGGCTATGAATACAAAAATGTAGCTATTGACCGACTAAGATCGCGTCAAAGAAATTTGATACTTGTCATGACAGTTACATAAATTTGACTGTGTGTTTAAGGTAACTTGCCCCGGAACAAAATGGAGACCAGTGAAAAAATGATGCTATTACTAAAATGTAGTCTGGTGGTCTTTTGACATAATACACAAACAAATTACTGTTATATAAGCTTTTAGAACCTGTATTAGTGTGTTTTGTTGCAAATATTGTTAAAACATGTCATTTCAGTTCTTGAGTTACTTACATGAAAAATATCCAATTTTTGTGCAAGTTTCCTGACAAAGTCAAATGATGAAATTATTCAAACTGGCACTTGTTTATTAGTTCAATGTCTCCTCCAGATGCTCGACCATAGAAATAGTTGAGCTGTTCTTTCAATCTTACACATCACCAGTTTATAACACACCACTAAATTGTGAAGTCCACATGCTTGAGTTATGGTTTAAGGTAGAGCGCTATTGTCTTTAGCGGGTGGGGTGCATGCTTTTTTCAATTTTTATTTTTCCCTTTAATGTATACTGTGTTTGTTTTGGTCGGGATGTCATAATATTGTAGTATACTGACACTAATAATTCATGTAAAGAGAACTATAAATCAGTGAATTATTATAAAGAACGGATACATTTTGAAACATATTCTTGCTAGTTGACGAACAAAGACTCTGTGACAGATTCAGTGGAAATAAAGAAACTAAAACATAGTTACTACCATTATTAACATAATTTTGTTTAATTTTTCTGTATCAAATACATAATTTGAAAAAATATGTAAAGACAATAAGAGCGTCTTGCAGTATTTTATATGGCTTGGTAAACAAAAAAATTTACAACAAGAGTATGTTGATTATATGGTATAAACTATGTTTTAGTTTCTTTATTTCCACTGAATCTGTCACAGAGTCTTTGTTCGTCAACTAGCAAGAATATGTTTCAAAATAGCGCTCTACCTTAAACCATAACTCAAGCATGTGGACTTCACAATTTAGTGATGTGTTATAAACTGTTGATGTGTAAGATTGAAAGAACAGCTCAACTATTTCTATGGTCGAGCATCTGGAGGAGACATTGAACTAATAAACAAGTGCCAGTTTGAATAATTTCATCATTTGACTTTGTCAGGAAACTTGCACAAAAATTGGATATTTTTCATGTAAGTAACTCAAGAACTGAAATGACATGTTTTACCAATATTTGCAACAAAACACACTAATACAGGTTCTTAAAGCTTATATAACAGTAATTTGTTTGTGTATTATGTCAAAAGACCACCAGACTACATTTTAGTGATATCATCATGTTTTCACTGGTGGCCATTTTGTTCCGGGGCAAGTTACCTTAAACATACTCCTTATTTTACATAAATATTTTAATCGTGCTAGATCTTCTTTATCTAGACTTTATAAATATTTATCGTCTAAGGTAATCTGTATGAGGTCAATAGCATGGATAAAAAGATCTGATAGCTATGTTAGTTGTACATCTGGGCATTATGTAGAAGTTACGGAAACATATATTTATCCCCTTTATATATTTTCTACATTTTCTTAAGTTATCAAGATATTCGTGTATAAAATATAAGTAATCAAATACTTGTAACTATATAATTTGTTGAAGTCTTAACATAAGGGTATCAGAGGTTTTTGTGCTGGTTATTTTTTGTCGATATAGGTTTAAAGTTCATGTATTGCACTTCGTGATATCATAATTTTCGTCAGCAAAGTAAGTTTTTGAGAATAAGTTATTAAATTAACTAGGATTAAACATAAGAAAAAATATTTGACATGTTGGTCTAGTCTAGCTAATTAGTGGAATATATCCTGCCAAAACAAAAGAGAAAGAAAATACAAAGACATTACTTCCTCACTTTTAACTTTCTCCACCTATAAGTATATACAATTCAGCTCCAATAGATCATAACTTTTCATTTTGTAGATCTACCACAATGAATTTGGGAAAAAGGTATAAATTGCTTAACAAAATTTATTGCTTAATTTAAACAAAAAACACTACAGTTAACTTAAACAAAAAGAAAGCACTACTGTACCAGTAACTGTAAAGCAGAACGTTAAATAATGTGATATTTATAATATATATAGGCTCAAAATAGAAAAAATCATGTTTTTTATGAACTTAATTCATACATATATAAAGGGGGTCAATATACGTTTCCGTAGGAAGTACAGATTGTAAGGGATATGTCTATTTGCCATTTTATATACTCATATTATATAAGTTGGTGCAAAATTCAGTGGATTTCACAAAATTACTATTGTCAAAATGTTAAGTCAATTCATTTGACTGAAACATACCATTTGTATGTGTGCGTTAGTAAATATCAAAATTAATAATTTAGTATCTCGCTCTGAAGAAAAAGTCGAGTGTTTCTTTCTTACAAAATAGCCAGTGGCATTTGGTGTTGGGAAGGTTTGTACTGGTTTAAAAAGTTATCATTATTTACGACATGAAATGTCAACACTGATCTGAATTATTATTCCCAATACATCATAAACATTTTCAAGTCTTAAATTCTCGTATATGAAATAAAGATGCAACATAATCCTCGTGTTAGATCTAGTGAATTGAAATATATTAGTAGTACATGAATTGCTCTGTTTAATTGATTGTTTTGGGTAATATTGCAGTGTTTAAAATGTCGCAAGACGATCATAAGAAAACCTATGAGACAAAGAGGGTTGGTAGGCACTGGTTGATAGGCACACCGGGCAGCAGATTTCAAAGGGTTCAAATTCTAGCTAATGCAGAAAAAGTAGTTGTGTCAGACACTTTTCTTATTGTGGATGAAGATGTAATATATGAAATTGAGGAAGGCGAACACGGAGTAGTTCTAGTGAAAGTTCAGGAGGCCTCTGTTCATGATGAACAAAACTGGCCTGGAAGTCATAGAAATGAGCGTAATACATCTCGCAGTTCCTCCTTCGCACAAGTACATAGAAGTTACATTGAAGGAGACTCTGTTGCAATAGCTGTAGGTCCTAAATATTTCAATAATACAAGGAAAAGTAACCCTCTGCCGGGATGTTTTGCACATACAAAACATGAACCAAACGCATCGGTAAAATTAGATCAAAACACTTCCTTTATGGTATCATCAGAAGAAACTACAGATGACGATTTGATGGCACTAGATGAGCTAGAAATAGGACACACAGATTATGATTTGCTGGAGGCAGGAAATACTGAAGAAACAAGTTTGATAGAAATTATATCTAATAAGAATTCGGAAAAAAACAGTGAAGGTAAAATGTATTTTCCATTTCTGCTTATATTCTACAATGCCATCGGATACTAACCACATCCGTTTTGTAACGGCTTGATAAGAAGTATGAACAATATAATATATCTTCACACCATTCCTTAACGACATGTGTAAGTAAAAGGCACAAACAGATTTGCAATGATCTTCTTAAGTTTTCTGTTCGTAATAGCCTGAACAAATATGAAATTGTGTAGTAAAACGAACAATATTGATGTTTCCACTCTTCTTAACACGACTTATTTAATATATGTTTATCAAAGTAAAATTATGTAATCTTTTCTACAGTGTGTGGCTGACCTAAGATACGTTTCAAAAGTATTCAGTTCTTACCAAGTTATAATACACCCTATATAAACTGTTTATAAACTTTGATACTTTTATAGCTGTGCTGAAATTTCAAGTATGCGAAATGATAATTATATAAACTTAAAGGATACGAATTGTATTGCTAGAGTTATACGTTTCACCGTATATATGATTGATAAATTTTACACTGATTTTGTATTTTTCGTACTCTTGATACTGTTTGTGAAATATACTCTGCGATTATGGAAACTGTTGTATACCAAGTACTTTGGTAAAATATAGGTGAAATCATTATTTGCGCAAACTTAGTTTTATGATGTTGCAAATATCAATTTTGGATTAAACAAGATTTACACAAGTTCCATTTTATAATTAATATTAAGAATGTACTAAATGATGTCGAATAATGAACCACCAGATGCATGCACAAGTGAAATACATGTTCTAATCGGTATATCACTTAAAAGTAAAATATATCTCCCAATTTTATTATTGAATGCAATACATTGGTTTTTTAGGGAAGTATAGTGTGTTACTGCCATAAGGGTAAGAGTTTTGGAACTTTAAACTGAAACTACGTTATTGGTATTTCAGAAATGAGCATGGGCAGCAAAAAGCCTGGTATATCAAGTGGGTTCAATATAGGCAGTCTTGACAAAACAGAGGTAAACAAGTGGTCATTCATTTATGAAAGTAACAGATAATAACTATAGTTTGAAAAAGAATTGTTCCTATTTTTAAGGGTAATATTAGTTCATATCTGAAGTTAAATTAGCAGAATTATGTCTCCCACCTAGTGAGGGGGAGACATATTGATTTGGTGCTATCTGGCCGTCTGTCTGTCTGTCTGTCCATCTGTCACAAAAGTTTGTTATATATAAATATATAGTATCTGGTACCAAGTGTTGCTGTGCATATCATCGAACCCTATTTTTTTAAGCCCCATTTTTTAAAGGTGAACATGTTTTTTTTTTAATTTAAGGCCCAAACAAATGTTGTTTTTTCATGCTCCTGAAGGGTGGCATATTAAAATCGCTCTGTCAGTCCGTCCGTCTGTGCGCCCTGCCTTACATTTCTTTGTGTGCGGGCTATAACTTCACTACCTCAAAGGTCAAGGTCACACTAAGAGTTTGAAGGTAATGGAGTCCTGTATATATGCACACATTCATGTCCGGACTTTAGCTTTGTCATGCATTGAAAGCTTTTAATATAACTTGACACAAATGTTCAGGACATCAAGACGACGTGTCGCGTGCAAGACTTATGTCCCTACCTTAAAGGTCAAGGTCACAGTTAGGGTTTGAAGGTAATGGAAACCTGCATATATGCACACATTCGTGTTCGGACTGTAACTTTGTCATTCATTGAAGGATTTTAAAATAACTTAACAGAAATGTCTAGCACATCAAGACGACGTGTCGCGTGCAAGACCCACGTCCCTACCTCAAAGGTCCAGGTCACACTAAGAGTTTGAAGGTAATGAAATCCTGTATATATGCAAACATTCGTGTCCGGACTATAACTTTGTCATGCATTGAAAGCTTTTAAAACAACTTGACAGAAATGTCTAGTACATAAAGACGACGTGTCGCGTACAAGACCCAAGTCTATACCTCAAAGGTCAAGGTCACATTTAGAGTTTGAAGGTAATGGAATCCTCTATATATGCACACATTCGTGCCCGGACTGTAACTTTGTCATGCATTGAAGGATTTTAGAATAACTTGTCACAAATGTCTAATACATCAAGACGACGTGTCGCGTGCAAGACCCATGTCCCCACCTCAAAGGTCAAGGTCACACTAAGAGTTTGAAGTTAATAGAATCCTGTATATATGCACACATTCGTGTTCGGACTATAACTTTGTCATGCATTGAAGGATTTTAGAATAATTTGGCACAAATATTCAGCACATCAAGTCGATGTGTCGCATGCAAGACCCACGTCCCTACCTCAAAGGTCAAGGTCACACTTAGAGTTTATAGGCAATGGAATCCTGTATATAATCATATATTTGTGTCCGGTACAGTTCTTTAATCAGACTGTTGATGTGGCAGCATGAAAGTATTTATATATCATATGTAGTCAGCATATTGAACACTTGCATGTTCTTTATTAATGAAGGCAGATGTATTGGCATGTACAGTATTGGGAAATCTGGACCTCTGCATGGTGCAGTCTCACATGAAGTTGGTCATGCTTTGCAGAGAGTTCTATATGACCTGACATGTGATATCGATAATTGCTTAATAACTATAAGTTAGACAAGACGTATTGTGTATACTTCAAGTGGATGATTCAAAAGGCTGTGATTAGGTGAAAATTAACTGACAGACACATCACTACTCTCCAAACATGCTGCTAATTTAAAAAATCATCATTAATCCAATTAACAAAATTAAAAGATTTGGTAATTTGATTACAGCGCCATAACAGATTTGTACATGAATTATCGGGTGCCATATTAATAAATTGCACTTTGTCACGCACTATTAATTAAGATGTCAAAATACCAGGTTTGAGCAAGACATGACATTGTCTGCTTTATGTCTACAAAAAATATTTGCACACAGTCCAAACGCATCCCACAAGTGTGTGTAAGTGAACAAGGGAAAACTGATAATTTTCAAACCTGGTAAAATCATGTCCAAGGTTGTTTACAAAGTTGTCTAAATGTGTCAGCATTTGCCTCAGATAGATGTCTGACTTTTCAATATTCAAGAGCTGTCGGCTGAGCCTTTAATTTCATACAGACAAAACACATTCCACTGTAACTGTTGATTTTGTAGAAGGCCAAACCTGTCTCAACACATGTATATATAGTTTGTTAGGTTACAGAAGTCAAAAGGATATAGTCCATATAGTGTTTATGCCTGATGTTTGCTAAACAAATGATTAACAGTATTGTATTATGTTGTACTATAGTTCATCCTAATGCTGCAATGAGGTTTATGACTTCTACAGATAAACAATTTCACCTTTCATTCCAACAACAAACTAAACAAGAATTTTGTCTGCCTCCCTAAGTCATTATTTATCTATCTGTCTAACCTCAGTGAGTAGAATTATCTTGATGTAAGGAATGGTAAATTACATATGCCTGTGTGCATTGTATTTGAATTTCATGCTATTCTTGGCTTCGCACAACTGGTATTTGTAAAACTAATGGTGGTGAAAGGTGTTTCCTCGGCCCTCATCCTTGGTTTCTATGTATCTTCAAATTTAAAAAGAAAACAATTTCCAAAACAAATGAAAGATAACCACTGCCTACCATTTGCTTATTTATAACTGTATAATAAAATGTTGGATAATTTTATACAGTTTAAAGCTTTTTGTTTCATTTAAAATAAACACATCTTGCATAGAGTCTAGAGTTTTAGAGAATGGCTGCGTTCTATTAATCCTTAGACTCAAAGGTCACTGGTATGACCTGTTTGAACCTGCAACCTCCCATGCAATGTTGACACTCTACCACTAGGTATTGACTGTATTGGTAATCCTGTTATCACAACCTGAACATGTTATCGTAGTATTAAATAAGTTCAATTTGTCCATTTGTACAATTCAACATTCATTAGCTAATGTTTAACACATTTTTAAATGCTAAACGCTGTATCTCTTGTATAACAAACATGTTTGGATGTCATTTTGAATATTACTTATAAAAATTATGTCATTAATTCAGTAAGCCTTTTTTGATAAAATTATCAAAATGCATCACATTTAGTTCTGGTGTGCAACAAGAGACATGACATTAATACAGGACTTGGTTAAGTAAGACTCTGGATTAGAAAATGGCTCAAACATTTGCAAGTGGTCACAGCAACACATTATATTGCAGAAGCATTGTTGGAATCATTTGACAAGTAGCAAAAGAACCATGGCAACACCATCAACACCAGTTAAGAAAACATCTTTCAAGTGGGAAGTTAATGAACTGTGTACTGTCTACGTACACAATGATACTCCAGATAGGACTAATGCCAATATGGTGTTGGAATGTTATGTAACTGATAAACCGCATGTTGGTAAGATAGTCTGTTATTGATAGAGACTTGCTTCATGTTTACTGTTAAAATTACTAAAATAAACAGATGTCAGTTCTTCAAGTTTCACTGTTTGCTGTCTAACTCCTGTGTTTTTAAATCGCTTGGTGTCCATTGTCTGTCTGTTCACACTTAACCTTGTGTATAAAATAGAGACTACATTTTCACTGGATCAGAATGTCTGCCTTGATGAAATCTAGTCGAATATGGGTCATCTTGGATTAAAAACAAGGTCACTAGGTCAATTCATAGAAAAACCTCGTGTAGGCAATAGAGGTTGCATTTTACACTGAAACTTCATGGAATTTGGTCAGAATGGCTTTCTTGATAAAGTCTAGGTTGAGTTAAAATATGGGCATCTTGTGTTAAAAACTAGGCTACCAGGTCAAGAAATAGATAAACTTTGTGTATGTCATTTACAACCCAATCATCATGAAAATTGGTCAAAATGTTTTTATTTCAATGAGTTCTAGGCAAAATTCGAATCTGGGTCATCTTGGGTTGAAAACTAGGTCACACAGTCAAATCGAAAAAAAAACCTTGTTAATACTCTAGAAGCCACATTTTAATATCCAATCAGCATGAAAATTGATCAGAATGTTTCAAGATCAAATTTGAATCTGGGTCATCTGGGGTCAAAAACTAGGTCATAGAGTCAACTCAGAGTAAAACTTTGTTAACACTCTCCAAATGACTTTTGCTCAAGTTTCAAACTGGGTTACTTTGGGCAAAAAACTAAGTCACTAGAACAAATCAAAATAAAACCTTTCTAATAGTCTGGAGCCCACATTTAATACCCAATCGTCATGAAATTCGGTCAGAATTTTTGTGTGGATCACCTGGGATTAAGAAAAGTAGGTCACTAGGTCAGTACCAGGGAAAACACTGTTGATACTCCAGAAGTCACATTTATAGCAAATCATGTAAATTAGTAAGAATATTTATCTAGCTTAGGTCAAAGTTTGTGTTTATGATATATAGGTTAAGGTTGAAATTTGGTCACATTGTGTAATAAGTAAGTCTCCGGTGAGCGATATAGGGCCATTTCGGTAGAATCAGCCTCAAACTTGGTCAGAACATCAATTGGGTGTATAATATTGGCTATGTTTGATAACCAGCTAGATTGTCCCAAAGAGGTAACAGTGGTTTCAAGTCAGCGACTCTGACCACTAGACCACAGAAGCAGTTCCGGTCTGTATCTTTCGCATCCATGGACTAATTTAGATATAAGTTTTCTATCCATACTCTAAAGGTGAAAATTTAATGAACATTTTCAGTCAAATTGAAATATCTCAGCGGAGTCTAATATGTCTTGTAGTTGCAGTGGAAATTATGTGAGTGATTGAAAGGTCATTTATTTATGGGATTCAATGTTGTTTTTTTTCACAGGAAATGTCAGTGATTGGATAAAAAGACATGATTGTACCATAATTATTTTTACACTTCAGGAATAAAGCGAGAAACAAGATCAAACATAACATATTTTCAGTTCCCAGTGCCTCCGTGTGGACAAACACAAGTTGTAGATATACTACAAGAAACATTTAAAGATTTGATGGAAGATTATGTTGACATTCATGCTAACAGAGTGGCAGTGTTGTTAGGTGATTTAAAAACGTGGACAAAAAAGAAATTTTGTACAGCAGTACTTGCAAGGTTTCTTCAGCATGCAAAATCAAGAGATCTAAAGAAATCATATAAAATCACACTGAGCTTCTGTACGCTGGAAGCACATTACTTTGACGAAGCCAGGAAGGTCTGTGAGACAGCTAGGTTGGAAGCAGGTTCCCAGCCATCAGGCTATAACACAAGTGAGATTTCAATGTGCTATTTTAGAATGACTTCTTAAAATTATTTTGTTAATTTTTTAATTAGTAAAACAAAGTAAATACGAAAATACGATTTTATTTATCATACTCAGAATAGTTTTTATAGACCAGCTAAACAAGGTTTGAGGGAATTATATACATGTAGGAATCACTGTGTCATGTCCCATTGTGTCACACATATACTTACTCTCTGTAATCAAAGGAAGGAGTGCCCTATTGTTACCAAACATAGGTACATAGGTATAGTATATAATGAGAAAGGCTTGTTGACCAGTTTTAGTCAGTAGGGCTAAGGTCAAGGTCACACACAGGAGTTATTGGTTCATGTCTGCTTCATATTTTCTGAACCATTTGTGTCAAAGGTAATGAGAATTTATCTCCACCCATCTTTGGAGTTTCATGAAACTTTTGTCAAGTGTCCATCTCATGGTTCATGGTGACACTGTGTGGTCAAGGGGTCATATGACAATATTTCACAGTTTGTAAGGGTATAAAGTTTACATCCAGACTGCTTGAAGGACTTTAAATATTTTGATATTTTTCTGCCAAAATGTGAAAAATAGGACATTGAACTGCATGACATCTTATTTGGTTATTTCAGAAAAAAGCCAGAACAGCATTAGGCACACACAGGAGTTATTGGTTCATGTCAAAGGTAATGAGAATTTATCTCCACCCATCTTTGGAGTTTCATTAAAATTTTGTCAAGTGTCCATCTCATGTGGTCAAGGAGTCATATGACAATATTTCACAATTTGTAAGGGTATAAATTTTACATCCAGACTGCTTGAAGGACTTTAAATATTTTGATATTTTCTGCCAAAGTGTGAAAAAATAGGACATTGAACTGCATGACATCTTATTTCAGAAAAAAGTCAGAACAGCATTAGGCAACGTATATCAATCACTGTTGAAACTGGCAGCCTTGACAAAACAAAGGTATTATAGTAAATTATTCTTCAGATTACATGGGAGAAATGAGTAGGTTGTAACAGTTAAATTAACAAGAGCTGTCAGTAGGACAGGACTCTCAAACTTTTTCAGTTCTTGCCAATAAAACAATACTTTTTGAAAGTAAAAGGTGAAACAAGAATCTGCATATTTTCAAAGGATAATCAAGGGCCACAGGTAATAAGATTTTAAGTTAACGGTTATCTAACTTTATTGTTTGATACCCTTAAACATTACAGTGAAGTTTTAAATTAGTACTTTAAGTGGTGTATGATATATGTGCATGACCGTGCCAGTTGCACAAGACTTTAACTAGGAATTTCTAAGTACAATAATAAAGTTTTGACAGAGTTATCTACTCTTGCTTACTGATGGGTGTAATAATGTATTCCAACTTTCAAAGTAATATCACAAATGGTTAAAGTCAATAAGTTGACAAGTACGAAAAACTTAACCAAGATTGTTAATAGAAAATGTGAGAAAGTTGGCTTTTTCATATGGAGGTTAGGGATCTAGTAATGGTTCTTCTGGATAAAATTGCCTGCCTGTAAAAACGACTGAAGTACAGTTTGGAACAGGTTTAAACCTTTACAACAACAAATTCATTGTTTGTTAATATGGCAATTTGAAAGTCTTCACCTATGAAGTCAGCATATTTTACTCATTTAAACATTTACGTTATTTATCAACACAGGCAGATGTATTGGCATGTACAGTATCGAGAGATCTGGACCTTAAACGTGGTGCAGTCTCACATGCACTGTTGAGACAAGGTGGTCAGGGTTTGCAGAGAGATCTTAATGCTAAGTGTCCCAACATGGAACTTCCCTGTGGTGAAATAGTGGCAGTCCCTGGCCATAATCTTGACTGTAAACGTATATTTTTTGGTGTTATGTTTCCATTTGATAGAGAATTTGCACGGGATTATGCATCACTTGAAGATTATTATAGAGCAGTAAGTATAATATTATAATAGGACAAATGTATGCTGTTCATTCATGTTTGTAAGTTTTCAGTATGATGCCGCAAGACCTTGCCTTTAGCATTATTACTGTGAATAGTAAGGGTATACTGTAAATTGAGTAATATTCGAGATGTTTTAATTTTTGCTTTTTGGACAAATTTGCCTTTTAACTACTTTAAAAATCTCACGGAAGATTAATTTCACATAGATTTACTATTAGAGAATTCTCTGTGAGAATAAGTATGTTATTACACAAATCTTTAAATTTTCTTCACACGTAAATTCCCAAATTTACAGTAGTATAGTTCTACTGTCTTTCCCGCCAGCTACCATTTGTGGTCACATGGTGTTGTGTATGTTTAGCAAACTAAAGGCCCTAAGTTTGAATAATTATTAGATAAATGGCAAGTAGCTTTAGTATGCATGTAAGATTGTATGATTTACTTTCCGCTACTGTAAACATAGAAATTATTTAGCTGTTCTAAGTTAGTGAAGTTCGCGACAATAGGATTTTGTCAGTAGGGGATTATGTCCGTATACCGTTTACAATATATGTTCCTCTTTTTATGTGCCTAAAGTATGGCATATTAAAATCACACCGTCTGTCTGTCTGTGTCCACAAAGTGTTGGTTAAGTGGCTATGGCAACAATTAGTTACAGTAAATTCTCTTTGATGTCATTCATTCCGTATTTCTTATGTAGCTGTTTTTGGGCTTAGGTGGCTAAAAAGTACAATAGAGAAAGAAAAAAAAGCCACCCAACTGCAAATATTTAGTACGTCCGAGCTATTGTCGGGCATTCCATTTTTAGCTCACCTGGCACAAAGTGCCAGAGTGAGCTATTAGGATCACTCACCGTCCGGGGTCCGTCGTACGTCCGTCCACCATTTCCTTCAAACGACATCTCCTCTAACTCCACTGGGCCAATGTTGATGAGACTTTGCAGGAATGTTCCTTGCATGAAGCTTTATCAAAGTTGTTCAAAGAATTCCATTCTATGCAGAACTCTGGTTGCTATGGCAACAAATAGGAAAAACTTAAAAAATCTTCTTCTCTGAAACCACAAGGTCTAGAGATTAGATATTTGGCATGTAGAAATGCCTAGTGTACTTCTACTAAGATTGTTCAAATCATGACCCCCTGGTCAATATTAACCCTGCCCGGGAGTGGGGAAAGGGGTCACTCGTTTTCATATAGGTTTGTATAGGGAAAACTTTGAGCAACCACAAGGCCGACAAGCAGATAATAGATATTTGGAATGTTACTAAGCATTTTGTTGTAGACCTCTACGAATTATTTAAGAATCATGACCCCTTGTATAATAGCCAAGGTAGTCAGGTGAGCGATATAGGGCCATCATGGCCCTCTTGTTTCGTGTCCGGACTGTAATTCTGTGATGCATGAAGGAATTTTGAAATCATATGTCATAAATGTTCAGCACATGAAGACGACATGTGGCGAGTAAGACCCATGTCCCTACTTCAAAGGTCAAGGTCACACTTAAAGTTTAAAGGTAACAAAATCCCATATGCATGCACACATTTGTGTCGGGTCTGTAACTTTGGCATGTGTGAAGGGATTTTCAAATCATGTGGCACAAATGTTTAGCACATGAAGCTCAAAGGTCAAGCATCTGTACGGTAATATTGTGGTTATGCTGAACATTTCAGTTTATGTGGAATCATGACACTTTTCAGAAAGTATGATCATCATGTGAAGTTGTTGGACATGACTACAGAAAAAGCAGACTTATTGCCCTAGAAATAGCAGCAAATATGCATGTTCAGCTTTAATCACATATAATTTAAATAGTTTTATAGATATATTTATACAACCGTATATGAATGAATTTGGTGTTTTGTTTAGCCTTGATACAAGTAAGAGCCGAGTTTTAGCTTGGCTCATGAAATCTTACAGAAATGTAAATCTGCATGTCAAAATAATTTACTGCAGCCTCAGATACCTTATTGACATGCCATTAGATAGCAGTGAACCCTGTGTCAGAATGGTTATGCAGACAGTGATAGATGGGGACACTAATTTTGTTCTGTGTTTGAGCGGATTCTCCCAGCTAATCATATTCAGAATATGAAGATTTTTTCTGATATGGGCCCCTTACCTTGATATATTGTAACTTTTTATGCCTCCGAAGGGTGGCATATTAAAATCGCACGGTCCGTCCGTCTGTCTGTCCGTCTGTCCGTCCGTGCGTCCGTACATTTATTTGTGTCCGGGCTGTAACTTTGTCATGCATTGAAGAATTCTAAAATAACTTGGCACAAACATTCAGCACATCAAGACGACGTGTCGCGTGCAATATCCATGCCCCTACCTCAAAGGTTAAGGTCACACTAAGAGTTTGAAAGTAATAAAATCCTGTATATACGCGCACATTCGTGCCCGGACTATCACTTTGTCATGCATTGAAGGATTTTAAAATAACTTGGCACAAATGTTCAGCACATCAAGACGACATGTCTTGTGAAAGACCTATATCCCTACATCAAAGGTCAAGGTCACCCTTAGAGTTTAAAGGTAATAGATTACTGTATACATGGTAACTCTTTCATGCATGGAAGGGTTTTAGAATAACATGTCACAATTGTTGAGCACATAGAGAGGACACAGACTGTGAGACACCTCTTTCGGGGGCATTCGTCACTTGTGAGGGACAGCTCTTGTTTATTGAAACTTTGTTTATGAAGGTAAATATCTAGGCTAGACAACAAGACATGTCAATTATTGACCTCTTACAATATTTATGGAATGAACTATTGTTGAGATATTGGGTGACAGGCGTCTGTGAATGGCCTGTGTACTTGTACTTCTTTCATAATATTTTTCTCTGCAGAATGTAAATGATTTTGTGACAGTCTGCCTAGATAATGCTGAAGCAAGACGGTTCAATTCCATAGCATTTCCTGCAGTTGGAACTGGGACCTTACGCTATCCAGTGGATATTGTTGCAGATCAGATGTTTTTCACAATAGTTAACTGGAGTCAGACTTCGGATGCATTCTATCTGAAAGATGTCAGAATCCTGATATATCCTACAGAAATTCAAACATTAAAGGTAATGAACAATAAATAACATTTGAGGAGTGTTAAGAAAGAGCTTCACATACTACTGCCAGTGTTAACTTTTTGTTACATTACATTGGCCATACAGCACAAAAATTGTTCTATGAATACTTAACATGAAGATGGATCCATTTTCTGCTATAAGTTTGCTGCATGAGAAAGTGTTGTTAATTGGTTACCTTTGATTTGAACTGGATACCTAACATTTTAACTTGAACTACCAACTGAACAAACTTGACATACTACTAACGGTAAAGTTTACCAAGTATGCTTTTTAGCTTACCACAGTAAAACAGAGGCTCATGCAAAAAGTTCTTTCAAAAATGGGATTCTGTATATTTACCAAAAGTATATTTGAAATGCATGCAGCCATATTCAGTGATCATTCTACAAGCCATCTTGTAATATGGACAAAAAGTCTGAAACTGAAGGCTGTCATGCCGCACTAGACTTGGTTTAGATCTAAATCAGATATGTAATTATTTGTAACATATATAATAGGCTTAAATACATTTCCATGAACACAGAATTCAAATGGGCAAAATGTTTTTAAGCTGGTAAGTAGATTGTTTAAGATGAGATCCACCAGGTAGAACTAAAACATCTATATAAGTGAATTATGATACATGTAGAATTATTTGATATATTTTAATAATATGATTATGATAAGAAATTTTGTCTATTTCAGGAATTCCAGAAAGCAGAGAAAAAATTAGGTATGTTCATAAGTTGGAATCATATATTATTATTTTATAACCATTCCATGAATTTTGCTGTCTTCTGATTGGTCAACGATCCGTAAATATATATTAATTTTTTCGGGCAAGCCGGTAATATACACTTGACATATCCCGTTACTGTACCCCATGCTAAACGTGAGCTTGTTCGCCACGAACACTACGTCAATGTATAAGTCCGTGCTGATTTGCGACGTCATGAAATGATATTGAGGTATCATAAAGGGATTTGAAGGTCTGCTTACGTTCAGCCGGATATACGGGATCTTTCAATATTTGAGACAGGGAAGGGTAATAAAATTGTTATTTGTTTTTGACGTGATATATGGGGATATATTACCCGCCTTGACATAATATTTTATTTCTAAATTTTAAGTCGTTACACAAAATACTTTTCTTATAACTGAATTTTATAAAGTGGACATTTAGAAATTCGGTTCAGTGTAAATATAGAAATATTTACTGGGGGAAAACCAAAAATCATGAAATATGTATGATATTTAGCTTCATTGATCCTGCTCTGGATCAGTGAGATATTGTTTACTTATAGATCATATTATATGTTATTGAAGTGGTATATGGGGATATATTACCCGCCTCGACATATTATTATCCGAGCCGCTAGGCCGTCATACATATTTCATGATTTTTGGTTTTCCCCCAGTAAATATTTCTATATTTACACTGAACCGAATTTCTAAATGTCCACTTTATAAAATTCAGTTATAAGAAAAAAATTTTGTGTAACGACTTAAAATTTAGAAATCCAAAGTTATATATAGTGCTCTATCGAATTTTACTCAAATATGACATTTTACTGTCACGGTTGACCCCAGGAGACGATGACTACCATTTACGACTTTTGGCACGTGGATCACATGTATGGACTCTTGCACCAGTTAATATGCTGTGATGTTCGAGAATAGATCAATATTGACCTTGGCTGTCACCTCGGTCAATATAACCCTCTTCTGGTGAATATCACATTATATTCAATGCCTCACAAGTCTATAATAGAGATGTACACGCAATGACTGGATTGATAACGGATAAGCAATAAACATGGAGGAGTTTCTCAAAGTTGTTACAGTTAAGCAGATGTACTTTTTTAAAACATTATTATTTACTATGAAGCCCAATGGCACACAAAGGTAGACCATATTCTTACAATGACAGACATGCATAATGTCATACAGAGCTCACTCAGTTGCCCTATGAAAATAACATATTTTAGAACATATAGTCATATAAAAATGTTCCGGTATAAATTCATGTTAAGTACATCTGTAGAAATGATACGCTACCAAATAATAAAGCGTTGCAAATGCCTTTGAAATTTCAATATAAACATAGAGTGTAGCGGTGCCGTAATAGTTTATTGTTGATTTTAGCCTGTATGTCATATTTTTAATATTTTTTTTAGCGGCAACTAAGAGCGAGCAGCTTTAAAGGTCAGATGGGATTTTGCATTCAAATTGTTAAAAATATCTTAAACATCCTTATTGTTTGACGAGACTTACAGCATGGGGTAGTTGTTTAAATTGAAACATTGTGTTGCATTTCAGAAATTATTCCCTACTTGTGCCACATATTTTTACACCTGTTTTAAAATTAGAGTTACGATCTTATATTGTGCAGTGATAATAGGTTATACTCCGTAATCATACGTCATAAAAATGGAACAAATAAAGTGTTTAAATAATTACGACACGATTCTCTCAAGCAAAATGGAATAGTTTAGTATAGAGAGTCCCAACCAGCTGTGCAAAAATATTTTTTGTTGTTACGGCCACCAGCTTTTGTTTTATTTGTTTTGATAATAAAAAAGCCTTCCTTAAAATGTGTAGGTTTAGATGCTTTCTAAACATTATCAAAAGTATATAAACCAGTAAAATTTTTGAAAATAAATCAGCTAAACTCGGATGTTTCCTTAAAAGCTGCATTATGAATGGTTTTCGTACAAAGAGTAAAACGGTGATTGTTGAAGGCCTTAAATTATACTCAAAATACTTTTGAGAAAGTCCCCTATTTAGCCGCTACTCAGATGTCCATCTTCACATCAGGTTATCGCGTGTACATCTCTATTAATTGTAAAATACAATATACATAGATAAATATATACGAGCGTACTACTTCTTGCATTTTACAGTTGAAATAATTAATCACTTTTTGCTCCCCAAAGGGGGGAACATATATATTGTTACTTCTTATAAAAGTGTGTTAAACAAGTTTTCTGTAAATATTTAAAAAGATGTTTAAAGTTAAGTTATTTTGTTTCTTAAAATGTATGATGCAAAACTCAGCGGAGCATGAATAATAAGCACGGTGCCTGAGCAAAACTCTATAAGTGTTGAAGTGATTAAGTTGATACTTCACAAATTTAGAGGACATTAAGAGGAAACGCAGTAACTTTAGCTAACAGAAATGTCCTTTGAATGACCCCGACTTTCAAAATTTCTTCAAATGATTTCGGTTTGTCTAAAAACCATTGGCTGCCAGGAAGCAGGCATGCTAGTCTTCCATTTTTGGCTGTATGCAAAACGTCGAAAATCTTCTTTAAAACCACTCGTCTGGTTTAATTTGAAACAATTTCACAGAAATGTTTCTTTGGTGACTCTTCTTGAAAAAAAGATACATGGCTGCCAGGGGCGGTGCTTGTTATGCCCCAAAAATGTGGCATATTAAAATCGCACCGTCCGTCTGTCCGTGCGTCCGCCCTTACATTTTTGTGTCCGGGCTGTATCTTTGTTATGAGTTGAAGGATTTTAAAATAACTTCGCACAAATGTTCAGCACATCAAGACGACCTTTCACTTGCAATATCTTTGTCCTACCTTAAAGGTCAAGGTCACACTTAGAGTTTGAAGGTAATAAAATCCTGTATATATGCTCACATTCTGGTCCGGACTGTAACTTTGTCATGCATTGAAGGATTTTAAAATAACTTGACACACATGTTTAGCATATCAAGACAACATGTCACGTGTAAGACCCACGTCTATACCTCAAATGTCAAGGTCACACTAGGAGTTAGAAAGTAATAGAATCCTGTAAATATGCACACATTCATATCCGTACTGTGACTTTGTCATGCGTTAAAGAACTTTAAAATAATATTGCCCAAATGGTTAGCACATCAGGACGACGTGTCACGTGCAAGAACCACGTTCTTACCTCAAAGGTCAAGATCATACACAGAGAGTCCTGCATATATGCACACATTTGTGTATGGACTGTAACTTTGTCATGTATTGATTGATTTTAAATAATTTTACACAAATGTTCAGCACATCAAGACGATGTGTCGCGTGCAAGACCCACGTCCCTACCTCAAAGGTCAAGGTCACAATTTAAAGGTAATGGGATACTAAATGCATGGTTTGTCATGTAAAGAAGGATTTTAAAATTACATGGCACAATTGTTGAGCATATCGAGAGGACACAAACTGCGAGACACTTATGAGGGACAGCTCTTGTTTTACATAGAATGACATAGAGAAATCTTCAAATTTTATTACCGAACACAAAGTCTTAGAGGGGTATACTGGATTCAGCTTGTCTGTCCGTCCGTCTGTCCGCTCGCTCTTACGAGTAGGTACTTATGTGACTAGACTAAACTGTCCATACCAAACAATACATAACTGCAAATTACATTCATTCCGTAGGACAATTGGCTGTTATGTGGCTAAAAAGTTCTTTTAAGTGGCTAAAATTAGACACATAAATACTTAAAATTCCTAACATAGCCATTTAAGTACCATTTAGCAAGAAGTCCGTCCGTCTATCCGACCATCTGTATGTCTGTCTGTCTGTCTGTCCGAGCTAATGTAAAGATAATTAAGTGGCTAGGAGAACAATACGTAACTGTAAATTCTATTCATTCAGTATGTCATGTGGCTAAAATTTTCTTTTACGTGCTTAAAAGAACAATGGAGAGAACAATTGCATATTCACATAAGTATCACTTTGTTAGAACGTCCGTCTTTTGTTTGTTGATGGAATCTTGTGGACACTAAATCTACAAAATCCCTAGTCAGAATTTAATTATACTTCACAAAAGTGATAATTTCAATGTATAGTTGTGCATGGTCCATGTTTCGGGTCTCTAAGCCAATGGTCAAAGTCACAGGGGCTCGAGATAGTAAAATCTTGTGACGCTACATCTCCAAACAAAACCCCTGGTCAGAATTTAATGATACTTCACAAAAGTGATAAGTACCATGCCTAGTTGTGCATGGTCCATGTTTCGGGTCACTAGGTCAAAGGTCAAGGTTACAGGGGTTTCTAGATTGTTAAATCTTGTGGACGCTAAATCTCCAAAATTCCTGGTCAGAATTTAATGATACTTCACAGAAGTGATAAGTACCATATCTAGTTGTGCATGGTTTGTGTTTCACTAGGTAAAAATTCAAGGTCACAGTGGCTCGAGATGGTAAAATCTTGTGGACTTTTAATCTCAAAAACCCCTTGTCAGAATTTCATGATACTTCACAAATATAAAAGTACCATGCCTAGTTGTGCATGGTCCGTATTTCGGGTCATTAGGTTAAAGATCAAGGTAACAGGGGCACGAAATAGTAAATGTGTGTGTGCTCTTAATCTCCTAAACCCCTGGTCACTATTTAATGATATTTGACAGAAGTGATAAGTACCATGCCTAGTTGTGCATGGTCCATGTTTCGGGTCACTAGGTCAAGGTCATAAGGGTTCGACATGAATATATCTTGTGCGCTCTTAATCTTTAAAACCCCTTTGAAACTTGACCTACTGTCTTGTTTTGTAAGCTACATGAATTTTATCTGAACTATATGGATAGTTTTGCATGCAGATTTCAAACTTTGACCTTAGCTGACATTGACCTACTGAATTACTTCCTATTTATATGCCCCAAAAGGTGGGCATATTAAAATTGCACAGTTCGTCCGTCTTTCTGCGCCCAATGAGTGCGAGTTAAGTAGCTATGGCAACAATAGGTTACAGCTAAGAATGCCCCCTTCAGAGAAGAGAGGTATATTGATTTGCAGATGTCGGTCGGTCGGTCGGTCTGTTCGTCCGTCCGTCTACCAACTGCTTTTCGGATGATAACTCAAGAACGCTTGGGCCTAGGATCCTGAAACTTGATGTGGAGGTTGGTCATGACCAGCAGAGCACCCCTAAAGTTGTTTAGGTCAGTATGTCAAAGGTCCAGGTCACAGTGACCTGGAATATTAAAACGGTTTCCGGATGATAACTTGAAAATGTTTGGACCTAGCATCTTCAAACTTGATGTGGAGGGTTTTCATGACTGGCAGATGACCCCTATGGATTTTGAGGTCAGTAGGTCAAACTTCAAGGTCACGGTGACCCGTAATTGTAAAACAGTTTCCGAACGATAACTCGAGAACGCTTGGGCCTGACATCTTGAAACTTAATGTGGAGGTTGGTCATAACCGGTAAGACGACCCCTAACGGTTTTGAGATTAGAAGTTCAAAGGTCAAGGTCACATTGACCCGGAATTGTAGAACGGTTTCCGCTTAATAACTTAAGTTAGGAGTGACCAATTGCAATGAAATTTGGTTTGTAGGTAGTTTGCGGGGAGAGGAAGCTTGGGTTGCATTTGGGGTCACTAGGATCAAGGTCAAGGTCACTGTAACTGAAAATAGAAAAATGGTTTCCGCTTAATAATATGAGTTAGGAGTGACCAATCCCATGAGACATGGTGTGTAGGTAGCTTGCATGGAAAGGAAGATATGTAAATATTTTTTCTTTTAAATTTTTATATTGTTTTAAGCAATATTTTTTTTCTCGAGGTGGGGGTTGGGGGGGTGCAAGGTCACTGTTTCTAAAAATAGACTTTTTTCAATTTTTTTTTGTTTTAAATTGTTTTCAGCAAAAAAAAATTTTTGTGGGTCAAGGTTAAGGTCACTGTTACAAAAATATTTTTTTTCCATTTTTTTTATTATAAAATTGTTTCACTCAAAAAAGTTTTTTGGTCATGGTCACTACTAGAAATAGATTTTTTCAATTTTTTTTAGTATTAAATTGTTTTCATCAAAAAAAAATTTTTTTGAGGGGCCAGTGTCAAGGTCACTTACTAAAATTATTTTTTAAATTTTTTTTATGATTATAAAATTGTTTTACGCAAGGTCAAGTTCACAACTAAAAATAGATTTTTTTTCAATTTTCTTTTTAGTTATAAGGGGAGTCACTGGTGAGGTTTTGGATTTTTGCACTTCCGGAAATTTACATTTGTTATATTTCAAAAATGATGATTTAACTGGAAAAAAACAATTATGCAGTAGTAAACTTAGGCACAATAGAAATATTTTAGTGCAAAAAAAACTGAACAATTTTGAGAAAAATATTTTGACCCCACATTTTGTGACTAAATTGAAATTTTTTGCCATATCCCAAAATGGGGGTAGGGGTACAAAAATAGTAATTTCTCAAAAACCGTTTAAGATATTTACTTAATTCAAACTTTATTACAAGAAGATTTGTAAGGATATAAAAATACATTAATAACAAGTTCCTTTCATAGTTCTTTGTTACAGACCTATGCTGTCATATTTTAAGGTTCGTCAAAATCTAAAAAAAAACATTTTTGTCAGTTTTTATTGAATTTCTTTCTTATATGCACATTGACCCCTATTTTTAGCTCACCTGAGCTGGCTCAGGGTGAGCTATTAGGATCGATGAATGTCCGTCGTCCGTCGTCCGTCGTCTGTCGTCCGTCGTCCGTCGTCCGTCCACATTTAGTTCGTTAACACTCTAGTGGTCACATTTTTCCTCAATTGTCACGAAACTTGGTCAGGATGTTTGCTCCAGTAATTACTCGGACGAGTTCGAATATGGGTCATCTCGGATGAAAAACTAGGTCACATGACCCAAAAATAGAAAAATCTTGTTAAGGCTCTAGAGGCTACTGTTTCAGTCCAAATATCCTGGCAATTTGTCAGAAAGGTTGTTTGGTTGATTTCTAGCTTAAGTTTTAATATGGGTCACCTGGGGTCAAAAACTAGGTCACACAGCCCAAATATGGAAAAACCTTGTTAACACTCTAGAGGTAACATTTTCAGCCCAAATATCCTGGAAATTTGTCAGAAAGGTTGTTAAGATGATTTCTAGCTCAAGCTCTAATATGGGTCATCTGGGGTCAAAAACTAGGTCACAGAGCCCAAATATGGAAAAACCTTGTTTACACTCTAAATGTTACATTTTCAGCCTTTGAAATTTGTCAGAAAGGTTGTTTTGATGGTTTCTGGTTTTAATAATGTGTTGTTTATTGAACACCTCACTTGCTAATTTTATTGCAGTATTTTAACACCAAAAGATTGATAAATGACATTTGTCTTGTAATCAGTACACATCTTGGATCTCTCTATGGTAAGGCCAGAGTTTTTATATCTCTTGGTTTATGCGACTGCTTGTCCTATTTTTTGAAAAGGTAGAATAACAATTACATTATGAACTGACATTTTATTTTTATTATTTCCGCTGTTCCGACTCCATAGACTAGTTAATGAAGTGTCAGAACAGTAGGGATATATAATTGAAAGTAATTATTTTAAAGTGTTTATTTTGTTCGAAAATGACAATTATTGACAGTTGCAGTAGACTGATGTTCAATATGACATTGTGCTCTGTTCAATACAGTAGGAAAAGTCCTTCATACTCAATATTTAAGAAAACTTCCCATAAACCAAGCAATATAAAAACTCTGGCCTAAAATTGGCACTTATATAAAGTTTTAAATAGCGATGATGCAATACATGTTCTTGACCCCTAGTTGAACTTCCATGTTAAAGATTTTGGTAGTAATTTTTACATTCACATGCAAGAAAGTTCATATATAAAATTAAATCAATATTTGCAAATAATGAATAACTTACAGTGCAGATCATGATCAGACAATAAAATAATGAATTGTTTACAGTGCAGATCATGGTCAGACAGCAAAATAATGAATAGCTTACAATGCAGATCATGATCAGACAGCAAAATAATGAAAGTGCAGATCATGATCAGACAGCTAAATAATGAAAGTGCAGATCATGATCAGACAGCTAAATAATGCATAGCAAACAGTGCAGATCATGATCAGACAGCAAAAAATAAAAAGCTGACAGTGCAGATCATGACCAGCCAACATACAATGAATAGCTTACAGTGCAGATCATGATCAGACAGCAAAAAAATGAATAGCCAACAGTGCAGATCATGATCAGACAGCAAAATAATGAGGCCTAGAGCTTAGATATTCAGCATGTGGCAATAATTGACTCTCTACCAAGATTGTTCAAATCATGACCTCAGGGTCAAAATTAACCCTGCCTGGGGGGGGGGGGGTCTTTTGATTTTACATAGGCTTTTACATAGGCTTATTAAGAGGATATCATGAGCCAAAGGTTGATCCTTTCTGCTATTAATAACCTTTTATTTTTGCCAATGGTAGACAGGTGAGCGATACAGGGCCATCATGGCCCTCTTGTTTATTTTTGCATTCTCAAAGGTTATAATCAAACTGTAGGCAAAATATCTCAAAAACCTTGTTATTCCTTTATCATGAAAATATTCATTTATCGAAAACTAAAAAAATGAATTTTAGTAAAGTGGGTGGGGTAATATTAAGGAGCGTTATATTTATTCAGATGATGATAGAAATACCACTATCTCTAATTTTTCATCCTAAAGTATGACATACTACATTAGAAAAGATTAAAATATGATACCTATTCTGAAAAATACACCAGATACATAAACGTTTACAATACCAAAATTCTAGCAAATTCTGCATTTAGTACCTTGATCTGATAGTGTATCACTAAAGATTAATATTGCGAAAAAGTTAAGTCATTGACCCATCATTATTTTTCCAGAAATTAACTAGCAATATGTTAGTCTCCATAAAAAACAGGGTCAATAAAATTTCTTGTTATTTTGAATTTCAGCAGTGACCCCCCCTTAAATTGTTTTCAGCAAAAAAAAAAAATTAACTTTTTTTTTTTATTATAAAATTGTTTTACACAAAATTTTTTTTAGGTCAAGGTCACTACTGAAAATAGATTTTTTTTTTTAGTTTTAATTGTTTTTAGCAAAAAATGTTTTGGAGGTCAAGGTCACTTCTTAAGAATAGATGTTTTTTTTTAATGTTTATTTTCTTTTTAATTTTTTTTTTTAATTCTACAATTTCTAAAGATGCCGTTTTCACGAATTTCACACTGATTTTTACTTTAAAAACTGTTCCTTTCAAAGTACAACTTTTGCATCAAAGGGGGCATATGTGTTTAAAAAAACAGCTCTTGTTATATTTAGTGTCATTATTCTGTATGTCTTATTTTGCTTTTATTGGGTAATGTTGCTAAAAGTACAATAGATAGAACAAAATGATACACATACAACTGCTATTTTAGCTCTACTGGACGAAGTCCAGCGGAACTTATGCCATGGTGGTTTGTTCGTCGTCCGTCTGTCCTTCTGTCCGTAAACTTTTCCTTGATAACGCTCTGCAGGTCGCAACATTCATTTGACTTTGATGAAACTTGCTGATTACGATCGCTGCAACTTGGAAATGTTCCCTATTGATTTTGGGGTCAGTGTGTCAAAGGTCAAGGTCACAGTGACCTCAGAAAGCAATTCCTTGATAACACTATACAGGTCACAATTTTCATTCAACTTTCATCAAACATGCTCAGAAGGTTTCCTGCAACATGCAGTGGGTGAAAGTGACCCGAACTTTGAACATATTTTCCGCTGAGATCTATTTGACCCACATTCTTCCAACTTCATAGGATGATTGGTCTTACTTAGTAGATGATCCCTATCGCTTTTAGGGTTAAGGTCACAGACCCGAACTTTGAAAATCTTTTCTAATCAATATACTGAGATCTACATCAATCACAGTCTTCAAACGTCATAGGATGATTGGTCTTACTGAGTCGATGATCCCTACTGTTTTTTGGATCAGTGGGTCAAGGTCACAGTGAACTCTGTAAGCTTTTCCTTGGTAACATTGCAAAATTTGTCACAAAACTTACTCAGAACAATCCAGTCAGACGGACCAGTAGAGCGATACTGGCCATTTTGGGCCTCTTGTTAGTATGTCCGTCCGTCCATAGGTGAGTCCGTCCTTACATTGTTTCGTGTCCGGGCTGTAACTTTGTCATGCATTGAAGGATTTTGAAATAGCATTGCACAAATGTTCAGTACATTAAGACGTGTCACTTGCAAGACACATGTCCCTACCTTAAAGGTCAAGGTCACACTTAGAGTTTAAAGGTAATGGAATCCTGTATATATGCACACATTTGTGTCCGGATTGTATCTTTGTCATGTCTGTTCTATGTGTGTAAAGTTTAAACAAATTAAAAACTCCGGAGTAATGTTCCAGACATAAGTATTATATGAAAAATCAATAAGTGGAGATAACTTTACAATAGAGTATAGTATGGTTATAGTTCTTGGATACTCCCTACACTGCATCTTAATGTCCTCTATGCGCCACAAGTCACCATTCATTATGGTAATGAGAGAAGACATTTCTTGTGACAATGTAGATGTGTGGGGATATTTTAATCATGTAGATTGATACCTGTAGTTTACAATGTACTGCAGGGTTACACAGTAGGCAGCCACAGTTGAAAACTTCAAAATTCCATGTGAACAACTCTGATGCACCACCCAGACTGAGAATAGATGAATACAGAATTTTAATTCCAAAAGGATACACTCTTGAATTGATACAGTTATACTGTCGGGACACTATTGACCATCTCAAAGCCAATGATTGTGATGTGGAATTAAAAAGGGATGTAATACTGGTGAGAGGCCTATCTGATATTTTGGAAATTACATGTGTAAAACTGAGAGATGCAATTCAGAAAATAGAAAAGACATTTCCAGCTAGTGAATGTCTTGACCTGACTCAGGCTAACTTCAATCTTGGCGATGTGAGCAAAAAGATAGAAGAAATAAAATCCAGTTTGAATGTACAGTGTGTCTTTAACCAAATGAAGACAAAACTTGATTTCTTTGGTAAAAGTTGGCAAGATGTGAAATCAGCAAAAGACAAAATTGTAAGTTTATTGCTTCTTCAGGGAAATATGGCTGCCCTTTAGATTTATGCAGTGTACAGTATGCAAGAGCTGTACTGGACTATAGTAAATTGGCAAAATTTCCTTTGAAAGAAATCCACTTTGTTGATACAAACATGGAAATGATGCAAACTATCCAGGCAACGTTTCAGATTACTCAAGAAAAAGTCCCGAAATCATGCAATAAATTGAAATAGGTAGTATCACATTGGATAAGGGTAGATACATATCAAAGAAGGACAGAGCACATTACCTTAATAAGTCTCAAAGTAGCCGAGAGTGTTTTCCGTCGGAAGAAAGAACAGAGCCCAGTTGTAGTTGGTCCTTTTCTGATGATAGTGACACAACAGAAGATAGAAGATATAGTGACAATAATGAATATACTGACAGTAATGGAAATAGTGACATTGGTGAAAATGAAGGAAATTACTGGTGAAAATAGTGATACTGATGAAGATGAAAGGTATAACTCTTTTGGTGGAAATTGTTAATAGTAACTCTGATGGGAATGAGAAAAACAGATTTGGTGCATGTATTGTTAATACGATATTTGTAAGATTCAATTAGTTTGCTTACCTTTTGGTTTTGAAGTAAGACTACTGCATGTATCTATAGGAAAACAATGTACTGTATAGCCGATAATTTGCTCTGTGTATGGGGGCGGAGTTTAACAGTGATCTATTTACAATAGAGAACATGATCTATCTACAACAACAAACAGTTACAATAGCGCAACAGTGCAAATGTGCCAAAATACAAAATAGATACTGTAATAATTTGTTGTTCATCAGGAGTCGGAGTCTAGCTCTTTTCCAGCATAATTCATGTAAATATTTCAGAATTTTCAAAAATAATCCCCTCAGATATGAGGTCTCAATTAGGGTGATACAGTTTTTATGTTTTTATATGCACACTATTTCAAATTCATGTTCTCCGAAACTTGTTGCCATAGCTGCCCCCGGCTGACGGCAGAGAAATATTGTTTTGACATTGTCTGTCCGCCCGGAGCTGTAACTAAGTGACTGTTTCATGCAATTTCATAAAATTTAATATAAGTATATATCAGCATAGTGTTTATCATCACTGGCATACTTCAACAGCATTTTAAGTGCCTCATACTAGTTATCCAATGCACTTTCCAAATGGTCGTTGTAGTGATTTGACTAATTTGGCGGGAGGAATATAAATTCACTGAATTTGCTTGTTTTTTTTTTCCATTGCAGCTCACTTGATAAGAACAGTCTTTTATCTGTCTTCTTTGTAATCTTTATGATTTTGAAACTAAGTTTTAGTCACTTTGTGTAAATGTTCTTGTTAAAATATCACTTTTCCCGCCTGTGGACTTCAACTTTGACTTGCTCATAAAAACGTTTTTGTCAATTTATTTGTGATTTATTAAAAATTCACTCTCTAAAATTTGCAAAGTTTGTGCAGCAGTTGACTCGTGTTCTCGTCCCATTGATTTTGGACTACAACTTTGACTGCTTAAAAAAGTCCTATACATTTTGAAAAGTTTTTGCAGCAGCTGGTTCGTTTTCTCATGCCGTTGATTTCAGTGTTAGTTTGCTGTTGTTCAATAATTTTAAACAAAACTGTGGTCATTGATCCTTAACTTGTGAAAATGAAATATAGATTAAATTGCAGCCCCGGTCATCAATTTGAAAGGTTAAATATATGTTCGAAAAGTAAGCATACTTATTATATGTACGATGTTCTTATTTTCATGAGCATAATTCAAGATAGTAGCTTACTTGTGTGAACAGACTCGTATTTAGTCGCTTTGAAATGTTGTGATATATTCGATATGAAGAATCCTAGACGAAAAATAAATTGCCGACAGTTCAAAAGTATTGAAATACAGAAATTGTTCAATTTAGATACACAAAACATCCCATGAATGTATTTCTGTTTTAAAAATACTTTTCTTGTTATTTTATTATTTTTCACCATAAAATGATTAAGAGACTTATTGATTTTGTGCTGTCTGTCTGTCTTTGTCTGTCAATTACAAAGTTTGTCCGAACAAAATCTCTTATAACCCTGGCTTCATTTTCATAAGTCTTTGCGGATAGCATTATTATGATATCTATTTGAGCATATCATAATTTGGGGTCTTCAGGTCAAAGATCAAATGCAAAGGGCCCTGAAAACCGAAAAGCTTGTCGGCGCTTCTGCTCTAAAACCCCATGCAGGATTTTCATAAAACTTTGCAGTAAGCATCAGTATGAAACCTAGTTGTGCGTATTATAATTTGGGGTCACTAACTCAAAGGTCAATGTCAAAGAGGTGGAAGACATACGTTTCTTTTCGTGAAAACAATTTCTCGATTCTTATTTTTTAATACAATTTAATGTTTACAGTTTTACTGTTTCAATAGAGCCGTATCATTGGCTTATTCTCTCTTTCTTTGGTGATAGTTGTGATTTTCAAAGTTGATCGAAGGCTACAGTACAAATGTTTTACATCGTACAAAAATGTTGATAGTTTGGCATTGTAGTATACTGAGTTAATCTGTAACTGTATAGTTTGACTTTTTAAATCGTACACCACGGATATTCATAATATTTTCTGATTGGAGTTTGCACATGTTTTATGTAATTTTACATAGTGTTTTGTTTTTATTAGTCTTAGGTATTTAACCAGTGTGTAAGGGAACTTGTTACATGAAAATATCATAAACGTTCATTTATATCAGATTGAAATGAACTACACTGAGGTTTGATTGATACATAGAAAGTTTACAACATAGTTTGTTTTTCAATGTCATAGATTTATTGATGGATGTCATTCTCGCGTTATACTTTTCATACCAGTCTTCGTGCATAATTTTATCAACATTGGCCTAGAGGTTTCAGAGGAGATGTCATTTGAATCAAAATATTGACGGACGACGGACAATCATCGATCAGAAAAGCTCACCCTGGCGTAGCCAGGTAAGCTAAAAAACTGATTTCAAAGAAGAACCTATGGCGAAAAATGCCTCATTATGCCACAATTAATCAATACAGAGACTTTTTGTAATAAATCGCATCCACCCATTAATTGTACAACAACAACTTTACATAGATTATTGAATGGTTTGTGTACATGATTGTGTGTGTGTGTGTGTGTGTGTGTGTGTGTGTGTGTGTTGGTGGTGTGCACTTCTGGGTGCTGTGGGGCTCGTTTTGGGGAGGCTGCGTTTTTGGTACGTGGCATTCCCTGTTTGATATTATTTTTGTTTTTTTTGTATTTGTGTACACATCATTTACTATGTTGTTTTTAGATACACTCTCTCTTTATGTGTGCTATATGTTAGCTCGATTTGGCCTTAAATGTTTACAAAAGTAAAAATAATTTGTAATCTAAAATGGAAATTACCTTCTCGAACGATTGTAAATGAGCTGTTAGCTTTTGTTTCGTGTTGAAGAGTGTTTGTGACGATGGACATAACAAAGCCACGTAACTTCAGAATATGTGAAGGTCATTACAATTGAAACATGTGTATGTGTTTATAAATCTTAGCATGTTTCAATTGTATTTTTGTATAGATTTATGAGAAACATTTAATGTGAAATGAGCATAAATATTGTCAGTTAAGAACAAAATTACTGGATCGACTGTTTATTTAAGTGTGTTAGATTATCTTTAAAAATGTATGTTTTTAATAATTTAAATACTTTTTTACGTTAAAGAATAATTGCTTGGATAGTTTACTGATTGCACTTTTTATCTCACCTGACCACAAAGGGGCGCCTGTCTGCCTTCGTTCACGTTTGCTTCAATTGACATCTCCTCTTAAACCACTAGGATAATGTTGATGAAACTTGGCAGGAATGTTCCTTGAATAAAGCTCTACAAAGTTTGTTCAAAGACCGCTGCCAACACTGTTCAAATTATGACCACTGGTATAATACTGACCCCGCCAAGGGGAGGGCTTGATTTTGCATAAGTTTCTATAGGAAAAACTTAAAAAATATTATCCTCCTAAAGCACACTGTTTAGAGCTAAGATATTTAGTATATAACATTGTCTAATGTACCTCTTCCAAGTTTGTTCAAATCATACCCCTGGAGTCAATATTGGTCCCGCCTAGGGGTCAATTGTTTTACATTGAAAATTATAGGAAAACCTTTGAAAATCTTCTCCGAAACCACAAGGTTAGAGCTTAGATATTAAGTTTGTAGCAGTGTCTAGTGGACCTCTTCAAAGTTTGTTCAAATTCTGCCCTGGGGTCAATATTGCCCCTGTCCATGGGGTCACTTGATTTACTTCGACATATATACAATGTAGGAAAACCTTTAAAAATCTTCTACTCCACAACCACATGGTCTAGAGCCTAGATTTTTAGTGTGTAACAGTGTCTAGTTGACCTCCTAAAATGTGTACAAATTATGCCCCAAAGATCAAAATTGACCATGCCCGGGGGTTCACTTGGTATAAGAACAACTTAAAAATTCTTCTTCTCAAAAACCACATGTTTAGAGCTTAGATATTTGGTGTGTAACATTGTCTAGGGTCGTCAATTAAGTTTATACAAATCATTCCCCTGGGGTCAAAATTGAAAACACCTGCAGGAGGGGGGTCCTTTGTCTTTAAATAGAGTTATAGGAGAAACCTAGCTTCCAATGAGTTCTTATAGCAACCACTGACTTACCAAGGAACCACTGGCTTCCTTAGCTACCGGTGGCCTCCTTAGCAACAACTGACTTCCCCTAGCAACAAGTGACTAACTTAGGTAAGTGCACTGGTACTCAGGTGAGCGATAAAGGGCCGTCATTGCTCTTTTGTTGTATTTCTGTTGTAAATACATGATAATGTACATGTATGTCAGTTAAACAGCATTGAAGACATTTTTGACAGACTGAGACACATGAAATTGTGTTGGCCATACGATATACAGTGTATGTGACATTATTATCATAGAATTGAACGTAAATTGCTGTAACAATACTTGCTAGCAGTAATTAAGTGATTTTGACTAACTTGAGCGCAAATTGTTCATGTGAGTTTTTCTCTATAGCCAATACATTACCTTTTATAATGACATACTGAGTTTTTGTCAAGAATAAAGCAAAAATACGACGAATGCTTTGAAAACATGTTAGAAATGAGTTTTATAGTTAAATTACTTTTACTGACAGGTTTAAATGAATGTACGATTTTTTGACAGATATAAATGAAATTCTAACACGACCAGCCCTTTTCCCTTATAAACGCAAAGAAGGAACACGGTCATATATTAATAACCGTCATTCACACTTGCAGTGCAGTCACGTTTTCCAAGGGCAACTCGTGCAGTAAATGACGCACGCATCCAATCGCATTCTGTGATAAGTTACATTGAAATGTTTACTTGTTGAACATAGCTCTGGGTATTTTTCAAAAACATATCGTGTTAGAAATCGAAATAATAAATGCCTCCATGTATTTTATCTTTAATGAACATACAGTCAGTCTTTCGGATCACTCGTCCTACGCACCCGTGACTTAATTACTGCGCATCCGAATTCTTGGCTGTATGTTAATCGGCGATAACAGACATTGACACAATATTATAATATACATAAGAGAAAGGTGGATATTACATTCTTGACCTGAAAAGTAAAAAACATTTTACAAATTTCTCTATAACCAATTGAAATACAAATGGTATACATATAAACTTTATCATTTTGGTTATAATTTTAACAATGTTCATTACTGTAGTAGCATAAATAAGTTTTCGTAAAAATATGATAGTCAGATATAGTCAAATGTGATAGAAAAGTTTATCACTATAATGGAATACATTTAAATTGCAGACTTAAATGATTTACCAGATTCATAAACAGTCATAAAGCTGTATGCTAATTATGGAAGAAATTTTAAGAAGTTTGTATATTACATTGTCGTGTAAAATTATATATAAAAAGTTCATTTTACATCTCACATAATTTTATATCACATCACGATTTCAAATATTCTTTTATGTAAACAACGATTTGATGTATATTAAATTTTGTTGAAAACATTTGACGTACAGTAGGCGTATCATGTTTGTTTCAGTTTGTAGGTAAGAATATAGAAGTCCATCAGCAGTCATCAAATAGTGTGGTAATAAGAAGAGACAATATTTAACATAACATTTAAAGCGTATTGAAATTCAAATTATAGATGGAACAAGTTTTTCTTTTGTTGAAATCACGGACCTATGTATACATACATGTATATGTGTATAGGTCCGTGATAAAACAAAGATGTATTAATTAAATCAGAATAGTGTAAATTGTCTATAAGTTTAAAACAGGGTCTGTAATATACGGACCCTGTTTAAAATGAGAGTAAAAATTTGATATGTTACAATGTTTCTTGTGGTTTGTTAATTATCGTGATTTAAAAGGAATAAATATGTTTGATAGTCTTTTTTCTGCTCACCTGTGACTTTTTATAGTTTTGTAGTTAAATGTTTTTAACATATTTTTGTTTCTGCCTTGACCGACAACAGCCGAGTTTCTTGTGTGCCTTAACCTAAGTTTTGCGGGAATTGCACAAAACCTTGGTCCTAATACAAGGACCCAGACAAATCTTATGTGGACAAAGAACACTTTTAATATCTGAAAGTTGCTTGCAGAGGTAACATTCCATTACATTTTAGAAACCAACATTCCATTGTTTACATTTTAAAGTTTTAGTGTTGATCTAGTTATAACTGATTTTTAACCAGGTTTTCCGAAGGTATTGAGGTACGTCAGCGGGCGGGCGTAAACAATTTCTTCTGTGCGCAACTCCTACATTTCTCAACGGATTTCAACCAAACTTTCACAGAAGTATTGTCATGAAGTGCCCTGGCGCATATTGTCGGGGTTTTGTGATTTGGTCATTTTTGACCTAATTATGGCCCTTTGTTTTTTTTCACATATGTAATTCTTCTGTGCGCAACTCCTTCTACACTTCTCAAGGGATTTCAACCGAACTTTCACAGAATTATTGTCACCAAGTGCTCTGGCGCATATTGTCGGGGTTTTGTGATTTGATCATTTTTGACAGAATTATGGGCCTTTGTTTTTTTCCACATAATATAATATATATTGAGAAATACTCTTCTGTGTGCAACTCCTACATTTCTCAAGGGATTTCAACCAAACTTTCACAGAACTATAATTGTGAACTAAAGAATTTTGAATATATAATGTTATGCCCCTGGTCGTCCGTCCGTCCGTTAGCAATTTTGTGTCTCCTTATTTAAGTATATATAAAAGGGAGAATACTCTGTTATTATAAAAGGGAGAACACTCTGTTATTACTGCCTATGTTTAGAATAGATTACCAGTCCTGTATACTTTGGAGTATTCTGTTACAGTAAGATGACAAAATTTCTCATGAGACCAGCGGTTCAAACCCCACACAGAGCAAGTTTTTTTTTTTCTTTCTTTTTTTTTTTTTTATATAATTTTTGCCTGAATTATGGCCCTTTGCTTTTTTCCACATATGTTATATATAGAAAAATACTGTCACGTGCCCACTTCCTCCTACATTTCTCAAGATATTTAAACCAAACTCTCACAGAACTGTTGTCATCAAGTGCCCACAGTTTTTTCAAATTTGGTTCCCAGTCAGTACATTGAATGATTTCAACAAGTGCAACGTCAAAGACATCCAGGCGTTTATGACATTGTGACGTCGTATTCCATATTACACAGAAGCAAACAATTATCCTCTATATTTCCTTGATATGGAAAAAAATACTTACTAACCAGGTTTTCTGAAAACAAAATCCTGGTGATTAGATTAAGGTACGTCGGTGGTGGGCCGGTGTAAACAATTCCTTCTGTGCACAACTCCTCTTACATTTCTCAAGGGATTTCAACCAAACTCACACAGAAGTATTGTTATCAAGTGCCCTTGGGCATATTGTCTGGGTTTTGTGTTTGGATCAATTTTGCCTGAATTATGGCCCTTTGCTTTTTTACACATGTAATATATAGAAGAAGACCTTTGTTTCTTTTTCACATTATGTATATCTACTGACTTTAAAAACACATTTGCGCTCGGCCAGCAGACTGGAAAATGAAAACCTGGTTTTGTGACAATTTCCTGTCACTTGTTGTTATTAAAATACCCCATTTCGTTTCCAGAACAAGGAAGTTTCAATCATTCACTTCATTACAGAGTAATTTTCTAAAACGATCAAATCAAACGATTTCAACAATTAAATAAGAGGATGGGGACATATAGATTTGCCTCGGATTGCCTTGTCTCTTTTCCAAAACTTGATATTGATAGTGGTCCTGAATAATAGACGGCGAAGTTGGATTTTGAAGTCTTGGAAAAATGTCATTACCTCGGTGGCCTTGGACGCTTCCAGTTTCTGGTCTATAACAGTAAGTAAAACATTTCGATATAGGATCACGGGGTAAGGCGTCTTACCAGGGCAAGTAAATGCCCGGTATCAATTTGTAATCTAAGTAATATACATGTGTTTAACTGTATTCTAAGAGAACAGGAGATAGTTTACACTGTGGCCTATCACATATGGACTTGTCATTAACCCAATGTCCAAAACGTCCCCATTCAACAATTTCCCAGATGTCAAAAACGTCCCCGTTCACCATTCCCAGATGTCCAAAACATCCCTAATCATCCATTTCCCAAATGTCGAAAACGTCCCCATTGACCAATTTCCCAAATTCCAAAACGGCCTCATTCACCAATTTCCCAAACTCCAAAACGGCCTCGTTCACCAATTTCCTAAATGTCCAAAACATCCCCATTCACCAATTTCCTAAATGTCCAAAACGTCCCCATTCACCAATTTCCTAAATGTTTAAAACCGCCTCATCCACAGGCCACCATATCTAAAAAAAAAAAATTAAAAAAATATTTTGTATTATATAGACAAGGTCCCAAACTCATTCATTCCATATCCCTACTATAGCCATTGCCCAAGTCTAAATTCAAGCGTATTTACACAATTATGGTGGACATTTCTACTCCTACACACGCATATTGAATATATCTAACAAATTTATTAATATTTCTGATATATAATCAAACGATTTGCATGCAGTAGGTCGGGATTTCATTCCACGACAGCGCTTTTTATTTAGTCTACATCGATGAGGTGATCGACATTTTACATTTGATTTGTTTATTTCTCCGTATATAACTATTACCGCGGAAAACTAACTTGACAGAAATCAATTATAATCAAAACTTATCTATTATCTGCCGCTTACACGTATCTAATATTCATCAGATCAAAACATTCCTCGAAAATACTTCTATACACAATTTAAATGCTCAGTAGGCAGTCATAGCGCAGCCAATCGGATGGGACGCACTAAACTGCTGACGAATAAGCTGACGATATAAGAATAGAGGAAAACTGCTGACCACATAGGTAAAGAAGGATTATCGGAAAATGCTGACGATATATGTAAAGAAGGAAATTGCAACCATTCATTATATTTATCATAGATTGGGAATATGTGAAAAAAAGGAATAAAAAAACTTGAATGTCTATATTATGTTTGATATATTTTATTATAAGTCGATTTATCTAATTTCATACAATTAATAACAACAAAATTATGCAATATAAATACAACCAATTTCTAACATAATTTATGTTTCTATCATGTGAATTACAGCAGTAATATGGATAAAAGAATTAGCAATTGCTATTATATGTTTTATATATTTTATTCTCATACGTTTAGATCTAATTATACCTTGTACGCTTGTATAGAATCGGTCGGTAACTACGGTTTTACACTATATTTAACTGGTCAGCAGTTTCTACATGTTCTCACAAACTGCTGACCACATACGCTGGTATAGAATCGGTCGGTAACTACGGCTTTACACTATATTTAACTGGTCAGCAGTTTCTACATGTTCTCACAAACTGCTGACCACATACGCTTGTATAGAATCGGTCAGCAACTACGGCTTTACACTATATTTAACTGGTCAGCAGTTTCTACATGTTCTCACAAACTGCTGACCACATACGCTTGTATAGAATCGGTCAGCAACTACGGCTTTACACTATATTTAACTGGTCAGCAGTTTCCACATGTTCTCACAAACTGCTGACCACATACGCTTGTAAAGAATCGGTCAGCAACTACGGCTTTACACTATATTTAACTGGTCAGCAGTTTCTACATGTTCTCACAAACTGCTGACCACATACGCTTGTATAGAATCGGTCAGCAACTACGGCTTTACACTATAATTAACTGGTCAGCATTTTCTACATGTTCTCACAAACTGCTGACCACATACCCTTGTATAGAATCAGTCGGCAACTACGGCTTTACACTATATTTAACTGGTCAGCAGTTTCTACATGTTCTCACAAACTGCTGACCACATACGCTTGTATAGAATCGGTCAGCAACTACATACCCTTGTATAGAATCAGTCGGCAACTACGGCTTTACACTATATTTAACTGGTCAGCAGTTTCTTCACGTTCTCACAATCTGCTGACCACATACATAAAAAAACACCTTCCAAACAGTGTGTGTCTACAGAAATATCAAAATTCTGCGTTTCATAATATTTAAGACTAATTTATGTTTCACTTAATTCACAAAACACTTGTATGTACAGCTATATAGTTGGCAAATAGATTTCTGTTGTATATTATTATAAATGCGAAACAATCATGTATGTTCTGAATTAGTATCATCTTTTATGTTGGTAATTTAAATATTACCAAGCTACCAAATAAAGAGTTTCAATATTTCTTCACAATAGTTTTAAAGCAACATTTTCACATTATTATAAAATAGTTATTAATTTTTATGGCTGAATTCAAATTAACAATGTCAGTTATTATCAAATATAGTCAGAAAACGATTAAATCATATTCTATTCAAACAGGGATCGTATATACAGGGATATGAAACGCGCTATAGAGCAGACGAATTTATTGGTTTTTCTGTGCCGTAGGTAAGACGGCGCTGTCCGATAATTTTCGATCCGTTAGCGTAGATAAAACTACTTGTGGTCGCTTTTCTCTAATTAATTGGTAACTGGTATTAAAAGTATAGAGGCACGGACCTATGTTTGTATTTGGGTCCGTGATAAAGAGGAAAAAAGTGAAAATTTAAAAGTATGGAAGATTATGTATTGTTCTTGCAAATGTGTAAAAACAAAATGCGAATAAGCAAAAACAAATAACAAAGGCGCGATGGTATTACTGTCGTATTATACTTTCTAGTAAAAGATCAGATCAAACAAACTTATCAACTAATTACGTTTTTATAAAACCGAAATCGCTTTGTTATCATTTAATTTTCCTTTTATCGGCAAAAAAGCAATCGACAAAAAAAAAAAAAAACGTGAAAGGTGCGAAAGTTCTTCACGACATTTTTGTGTCATTTTATTTTGATATTAATTTTGTAAAAAGTCATGATCAAAATAATTATCGACATCGTTTACTAATAGTTGTGTTCTCTTTTGATCGGAAACAAATTAATTGGTATGTTCGCAGAAAAAACGAAATAATTGCAACAAATCGCAATTGCTCAACTCAACATGGAATCTAATTTTACACATCTACACAAATTTTTAACCGTGATATCAAGTATATACTTATGAAACTGATTTTTTTATGGAGATCAGTCATTTAACATGCCTAAAATGATCATTTTCACTTTAGAAAATATGTTATTTTCTTAGGGCTATAAGTAACACACAGCATGACAAGTATGGCTACCAATCTTATTTACAGCCGAATGACGCTCGTTTTCAAAAGTGCTACAAACTATTTCTAGCCATTGTAACGGGTTTGCAAATACTTTAATGGATTTATCAATGATTCTTGAATATAATTTAATTAATCTTTTTAACACAATAACGACACAGGTGCGAAAATTCGTGACAGCGTAGACCCTGGTTTGGCAAATTCCGCCATTTTTTAGCGCAGAAGTTAAAATTGGCCCAAATTTACGAACTTCTCCTTCATAACTTACCCGCTTTTTAACAGAATGAATTACTCCGAACACTTAACAAACCCTTTCTTAATGCAACCAAACCAATATTATTCACGCAAACACAAAAGAACGACAGAAAATCGCTACAAAGTTGGGCTATGTTAGCCATAGTTCCGCCATTTTTTCAAACATTCTTACAGATGATCAGCACTTGAAAGGGCGTATGTAGCAAAAAATCGATATGACTTCACACACAAAACTACTCAGTTGATTATTTATATCTTACACATTTGTTATGTAGAATTTCAACGTTGAAAAACTGATATTACTTAAAAATGAATGAATATATTTATCGATGATTTTCTGTATTCGCTTACTTAAAATGGCGTCGTTGTAATGATGAAATCTCGCAAAATCTCTCCACGGCAGAGAATTTGTACTTTTTTGCACCGTTTCACAATCCGTTAATATAATAAATCCTGATTCAAAGTACTTTTAGTTTTATCATTTCATGATAACATATTTAATTATTATATTCTATCATAAACATCGGCATTACAATTACTTCTGACCATTGAAATAACTCTCAATCATTATAGGATAGCGATTTAAATATCCTTCTTTACATATATCGTCAGCATTTTCCGATAATCCTTCTTTACCTATGTGGTCAGCAGTTTTCCTCTATTCTTATATCGTCAGCTAATTCGTCAGCAGTTTAGAACGTTCCCAATCGGATAGCTCGATACAAATTCTATTACGTCATAGAAACATGACTGCCTACTGAGCATTTAAATTGTGTATTGAAGTATTTTCGAGGAATGTTTTGATCTGATGAATATTTGATACTGGTAAACGGCAGATAATAGATGAGTTTTGATTAGTATTGATTTCTGTCAAGTTAGTTTTCCGCGGTAATAGTTATATACGGAGAAATAAACAAATCAAATGTAAAATGTCGATCACCTCATCGATGTAGACTAAATAAAAAGCGCTGTCGTGGAATGAAATCCCGGCCTACTGCATGCAAATCGTTTGATTATATATCAGAAATATTAATAAATTTGTTAGATATATTCAATTTTTTTTTAGATATGGTGGCCTGTGGCCTCATCTACCAATTTCCTAAATGACAAAACGTCCCCATCCACCAATTTCCTAAATGTCCAAAACGTCCCCATTCACCAATTTCCTAAAGGCAGTGTCTAGCGAACCGGAATCGGTTCCCTAGACAGCGACCTTAGCGAACCGGAATCGGTTCTCTAGCCTATATCCGTATATACACTAGCGAACCGGAATTATTTTCCTGCATAATATTATATTATAGATACTTAAGATAAGGAAATCGATTATTTAATAAAACCACAAACTAACAAGAGCTGTCCCTCACAAGTGACAAATGCCCCCGAAAGAGGTGTCTCACAGTCTGTGCCCTCTCCATGTGCTCAACAATTGTGTCATGTAATTCTAAAGTCCTTCCATGCATGACAGAGTTACCATGCATACATTGTTCCATTACTTTTAAACTCTCAGTGTGACCTTGACCTTTGAGGTAGGGACGTGGTTCTTGCACGCGACACATTGTCTTCGTGTGCTGAACATTTGTGCCAAGTTATTTTAAAATCAATCATTGCATGACAAAGCTACAGTCCGGACATACATGTATGCATATATACAGGATTCCATTACCTATAAACTCTAAGTGTGACCTTGACCTTTGAAGTAGGGACGTAGGTCTTGCACGCGACACGTCAGCTTGATGTGCTGAACATTTGTGCCAAGTTATTTTAAAATCAATCAATGCATGACAAAGTTATAGTCCGGACACGAGCATGCTTCAAGAGCATGGTGCCTCTCCCCAGGTTATTAACTGGGTAAAATCATGTCTTCTTGGTCGCTCTCAAATTGTTGTCCTTAATGGTGTTTCCCATGTAACCTTCTCCTGTAACATCTGGAGTACCACAAGGATCTGTCCTCGGCCCGCTTCTCTTTCTGCTTTACATCAATGACTTCCCTTGTTCTGTTACTTCTCAAGTGCGACAACATGATCTCAACCAACTAGAGACATGGGAAGAGCTGTGGGACATAACTGAACGGTCTCCTTCGTTACTAATTCAGTACTTTTAGCCATTTAACAATCATTCTGTTATCTCTCATACGAATACTGCATTAAGTTTTTCACGTCATAATTTTATAAAGGATTTCTAAATATTCATCTTCCGAATAACATTATTAATGATAACAATAATAATCAACATACACATTGTTTCTATAGCTGTATCTATTAGTGCCGATAACAACACGCCTATTGATTCGTCCGCGTATTAATTCCGGTTCGCTAAGGTCGCTGTCTAGGGAACCGATTCCGGTTCGCTAGACACTTCCTTTCCTAAATGACAAAACGTCCCCATTGACAAATTTCCTAAATGTCCAAAACTGCCTCATCTACCAATTTCCTAAATGACAAAACGTCCCTATCCACCAATTTCCTAAATGTCCAAAACCGCCTCATCAACTAATTTCCTTAATGACAAAAAGTCCCCATTCACCAATTTCCTAAATGTCCAAAACCGCCTCATCAACTAATTTCCTTAATGACAAAAAGTCCTCATTCCCAATTTCACCATTGCCCAAAACGTCCCGATTCATTGAGCAATTAATTTGAGAACGATTAATACAAGTAATATGAACTTGTTTCCCAACCGAGAGTAAATAAAATAGTATAAAAATCTCAGACCTGAAACAATTGGGGCGTTTCGATCAAATATATTACAACACTTATTCAAAAAAAGTAAAAAAAACCGTAAATTTAATCATAAATGTTTGTTCCAGTAATTCAATATATCGGAAGAAATTGGGAACGTTTTTGTCAAAAGAAGGAACGTTTTGGTCATTATGGAGGACGTTATGGTCAAAATGGGGACGTTTTGGTCTGGAGACGTTTTGGACTGTAATACACTCGTGCATATAAACACAAAAAGCGTATTGAAAAACAAATATCTTAAATATTCTATTCCAAATCATGTCAATTGACATTACGCCAATGATGCGATAACCTCGCCCCTTTGTTGATGTCGGAGTATTTGTAAAAAAAGATTCCATGCAAACATTTTCCACGTGCATTTATTTGTCGTAGGAAAAGACGAATTTTGATTGGTATTGAAGTCACTTGATTGACACCTGGCGTCAGGTTAATTCTCAATTTGAATGCAAAAATAGAGCAAGAACGAGGAAGAATATTACGATTCAAAAATTTTAAAAATGTTTAAAACGCTAAGGTATATTTATTATTAAGATCATCGAAGAATGAAATATAAGCAGTTTGTGCAAGCTCTGATCCAAACTACCTATTTTCATTAATGGTTTAAATTAATCAGTGCATATCAAACGAAAGTATATCATTTCTAACAGAGATACTTGCAGAAGATTGGCATAGGGGCTTGCAGACGGGATGTGTTTTTTCCGGTTTAATTGTTCCTTCCAAGGAAGGAACAGTTTGAATTGTACAGACACACTTGACTGAACAATGCAGCACGTTAGCCGTTTTTCGGGGTGTTTCCGTTATAAGTTAAACGTTGTGATATTGAAAATTGGATGGAACCAACTAACAACCAATAGCCGTTCTTTTCCTTACACGCTACATGTTTACGTTACTGTGGTTATTTCCCTTTATGTGGTTACTTCACTGGGTAAGCTATAGTCTCACTATTTCCACTTTGAAGGCAAATCGTTTTGACAGCTTGACATTTAATAGCTGTCCGCCTTCTACAAAATGGTGTGACAGTTATAAAATATCAGATCTGTGAAAGGGGTCACAATGAAACGCCAAATTAATTAGGCTAGGCAAGCTATTGCACACGTATACAAAATAAGCTATTGCACGTTGGACTTGCAGAAATCGCCCGACAATGCGTTTGCTTTTGCATTGTGAGTTTGACAAATAGCTGAAAGAATGTTAATTTACATATCGTTTGCATAGCGTAGAAATATGCTAATATTGTTGCTGGAAGTATTGGCGCGAACTTACCATGTGACCATATCAAAGCAGATCTAGCGTGACGTAGTAACAGGTGCGTGGAGTATTAAAAATTGTAGATACTAATGCCTGAATTTGCTTAGACTGTCGTAGTTTGTACTTCAATAATATATATAGACAGATGTGCCCTAGAAGGAACTTTTGGAATGCTATAACTTGTTTTGTCTTTTAACTTTGACAATAGAAGGCAACTTATAAGATATGAACTTACATTTTCTAAATTTTAACCTTCATACGAGCACTTTTCCGTGAACATTTTGATCACCTCGCGTATTTAACCACAGAATTACACGTTGTACAAAGTGGTAAAATATACAATAAAATAATTGAAAGAGTTGCTGTCACATGTCAAAACTGAGTCGGAAAAGGTCCGATCCCAACTGCATGCTGACGGTGTACATGAAATCTTGTTTTGTTTTTGTTATTAACATGCTGAAAAATAAGGTACGGGATTTCGGAATAAATAAATGAATCGAGAAATAAAGCGATATTTTTGTATACTTTCAGTTCATGGTCATATATAACCATACGCAAACAAGGTACAGGGTACATAGCCAAAATGTACACTGCAAAAACCCGTCTAACTATTATCGTATACGAGGGTACATCAGAAAGTCCCGTGTCTACTAAAATAAACAAAGCTTACTTAAAATTGTATTCATTTTTCTTTTATGCATATTGACTATTGTTATCCTTAAGCTCAATTATGCCATCTCGAAAGGTTTCCTTCATGATAAAGGTTTGCGTCACAACCACTGTCAAAAGTTTCTTCCATGCACTACATATTTGAGTTTGGGATAGAGGAAAAACACGTTTGACTAGAAGCGATAATAATTATTTATTATGTTGCCTTCAAAGCTTTATAATTATAGGTAGCTGGTGCGGTGTAGCATTGTTTTCTGTTTTGCAAAATACCCTTTCATCCATAATATCAACGGTCAACTGGCACGACTACTTTCCTCCATACAACTTTGATGAGTTTCAGCAGGCAGTTTAGTAGTCTCGAACAGCTCTTGTGTACCTTATTTGGTACCCAACTGCGTCTATGTGCCGTTCCAGCTCTAGCATTTTAACATCACAAACTTCCCCCATGTCAGCTCAAAATTGTTTTATGGTCAGGTGGGCTGTTTCGATGGTTTAATCCTACATGAGTTTCCTAACTCTTCATCGCGGCGGGGTCAGAATATGAAGCTTAGCTACTAATTAGCTTCCCCTGCAAATCAGGACAACTTCCAACCTTTCTCATGTAACAACTTAGTGGGTTAGCGATTAATGTTTATGGCCTTCTTACTATCTTTCTTCAATATCTTAACATTCTATAGTGTCTCTTAGACTTTCGCCACTCTTCATTTCTGGGTGATGTAGATCGTTGTTCCTCGTCCGTGGTCAAATTGATGTTCATACGAAGAGAGTAGAGTTCACTCCTCAATCGCTCGTTATCCGGTCGGTTTGTGCAGTGGTTTTACCTTTCTTTCCCTACTGAATAGATGATTGATGTAAGAGTCATGATCTTCCTCTCTACGTTGCCCTGTTGCGCCGCATTCAGCATGGTGTCAATTATCTCGTCTTGATCCTGCCATGCCTTTTTAGTTCCCTTGCCTTGCCCATTTGATGGTTGTTTCCGCCATCCTGTCTCAACACTGACTGGACTGTTAACTTGTTTGTAAAATGGCCTCAACTAGAGTTGAAGACACAAGTTCTAAAATATCCACCACGCCATGCCTTGAATAGTCATTTGGTATAGATATACAAAATGTATTTAAAAAATGAAAGCAACGTTTTTTTAATTATTATTTTTTTTTTATTTAAAAACGAAACAATAAAAAACTGATCGTATCGCGAGGCAGAATTTGCAATAGCTCTACCCTTAATTTGGCACGCAAAATTAAAATCGCCTGGAAATTAGGACGGTGAGCATTATGAGAGAAATGCTGGAGTCGGCCGTAGACGCCTATTCAGAACTAAAAGGCTCAGACCTGATAAACCCACTATAGTAAGTACATGTAAGTAAGTGACTATCGCGCCGATCACATAATTCAAACGTTTTCACTACTTTTTAGACAACATCATGGAGCCTTAATGCTACATTCAATATCTATTATTAACATTTTGTTTCAGAAATCAACTTTTCTAACATGTCAACTTTGAGAGGTGGAACATACTAGATGTGATACTGTACGCACAGACAAACGCACGAACATGGGTGGTATATTCATGTGTTTGGTTATTGTAATGCTAAAAAGGTACACTTCTCCGCCTACATATAAATACTAAAACAATGACGAAACTCCGAATATATCTCAACCAGCAATTAAAAAATAAATGAATAAAGAGCATCTGGCATCGATTCACCACGCTTTACTGAATACAACAAAAGCTAATAATAAATAATAATAATATAAATGGAATTCCTTATATAGTGCCTATTGTTCTGCAAGGGAAGTTGCAGCAATCTTGACATACGTGTTTTCTGTGGACGAGTTATAAAAGCGATAACGATACCGGAAGAATTGTACTAATATTGAGGGCAAGCACATGTTTAATATTGAAACTACAGTATGCGGAAAAATAGATAAAAGTTTGATTTTACTTCTAAGGGTGGGGCGTTGGGGTAGCTCGTGTCCCAAGGAACCCTGTCTGAATCCGCCCCGAGAACTCGGTTCAAATGGGTTCGAACTCTTAACCTGAAGATCAAATCGTCGAAGTTATAGAGGTGTACCGACGGCAACGAAATCGTAACGAGTCGATCACTTAGAATACTCTCAAACGTATATCTATATTCAATTTGATGTGTTTAATAACATAGCTAAGAGACGCAAACTTGTTGAAAATATTTATCGTGGGCACTGGTAAATTCTTTTTGTTTGAAGTGAAATGGGAACGCGGAAGAATATTGCGATTACAAACGAAGAATTGACGTTCTTTTATTTTTTAGTAAAGTGCTGCCAAAACCTGAGGTGAAATACAAAATTTAATCAGGCCATTGAAGATAAAAAAAATCTAAGACTTTCTTTGCAAGCATTGACCCGAAAGCACCTTTTAAATCGTTAACTTTGCTTAATTTGCAAGTGTGCATTCAGGGAGATACAGTTTGAAAAGTGATTATCGAAATATTAAGTTACAGTATAGAACGAAGGTCTATGCTATTCGCAGGTAAATACTTGTAAATAAAGCTATTGTCACAGTTTGTTATACCGATGTCTTCTTACAGTCAATATATTTATGTGTTACCAACCGGAGTAAATTGTTTAATACTATTTGAACCGCAATTTTTTTTTTTGTATATAATGTTTAATTTATTTCAGCGAAAATATTCAAAGCAAGTTGTTGAATATTTATTGCGCCGTAAGTTTTTTCTTCTTATTTTTGTTATAATGTTGGTTTGTCAAAGGGGTAGAAATACGGAAAAGTATATTGACCCCCTTTATATATTTTCTACATTATTTTAAGTTATCAAGATATGCGTGTATTATGTATAAGTCTTCAAATACTTGTGACTAAATAATTTGTTGAAGCATAACATTAGGGAATCTAGGAGATATTTATGCTGGCTGTTATTTTTAGTAGATGTAGGCTGTAAAGATCAAGTATTGCTGTTTGTGATATTATTCGTCAGCAAATATGATTTTATGAGAATAGGCTATTAAATTAACTGTGAATAAACAGAAGAAAGATATTTGATACGTACTATACTAATGAGTTGAATATATCCTGCCAAAATAAAAGTGACAGGTAAAACAAATATATTTCTTCTTCACTTTTAACTTTCTCCACCTTTAGGTTTATATACATTTCATCACAAATAAACCATAACTTTCGACTATATAGATCTATAACAATCAAATTAGTATAAAGGGTATGAATTGCTGATTAAAGTTTATTTCTTAATTTAAACACAAAAAAATTCTGTAAATCAGAACTGTGTACCTTCTTTCTTAGATAGACGGTTAGATAAGGTGAAATTAATATAAAGGCTCAAATAGAAAACGAATGTTTTTTATGAACTTAATTTATATATATAAAGGGTGTCAATATACGTTTCCGAAGTATAGCGTTCAACAAATTATTTAAAAAAATAATTAGTAAAAAGTTGTTGAATATTATTTGTGCCGTTAGTTGTTTTTTATTTTAATATAATGTTGGTTTGTTAAGTGGAAAGAAAAGCGTTTGAAACATTTCAGAAAAAATATTAGTAGCAAGTTGTTGAATGTTATTTGCGCCGTAAATTGTTGTGTTTTTGATATAATGTTGGTTTGATAAGGGATAGAAAAGCGTGCAAAACATTTCAGTGATTTACTATTGTGTTCATTATTCATTTAGTGAATTTTTAACATTACATTAATTAATAACTTTATACTGATCATCAGCAGATTGATAATAGTTTATCTAGATTACAACAAAACGTTTCACATTCGAATAATCAGTAGGAACTGTACTGACACAGCATGAACATAATACTGCAGTTAAAAAGGTTGTAAACTGTACACAACTTTGACACATTATAAGTTAACCGTTAATAAATGTTTTTCGGAAATAAATTTTATAGGCATGAACTGTAAGGTTTTATATGCTACTTTTGGTATAATTGTTTTGAACAGTTTTTTTCCCTTTGAGGCAACACAAACATACGACAGAATATCGATGAATAATCAATTGCAATTCTAAAATTATACAGCTGATTAAACCAACAAAACCAACTGTTGCAGTTTGGAAAGTGCAACCTTTGTCTCGAAATTATCATTATTAGTTGGTAACAGGGAAGAATCGATGTTACGTAAATACATTTCAGACGCGTAATAAAGTATTATTAGGTATATCACTTAAATTTAATTTCGTACAAAGTACCCACGTCAAAGTTTAGATTTATTCTCGGACGGCTTTATCTTCTCTGGCACTGTGAAGTCGGCCATTTTCAAACATCACATCAATCATCCCTGTATTGTATTGTTCGGATGAACTCGATCCTTTCAGATCAGAAACAGAAAACAAAGTCCAGTCACGGTGACGTAGCCTAAAATACCACGTAAGTGTGAAGTAATTCCAAAATAAACGATTTATGCGTTTTCTTTCAGGAAAATGTGTCCTATCAGTGGAAACAACAAGTTGAACTCCGATGGGACATTTATGATCATAGAGTTATTATTACAATGTACTATTTTTGGATATTACTATGAAGTTTTCGGCAGACTCATGGTTGTCCCATGAAGATACACAAACTATAATATGAAATGAACTAGATTTACATTGTCAAATGTTCAAAGACAATTTTTTTTACAAAAGCTTTTCAGCCAGGTTGCCAGAAGTTGGACTATTTCCTTGGAAACTGCTGGAGAAATGTCCTTCGGGGTCACATTAGTCTATGATGCTCCATGAAAGCAACATGGCTGCCGGGGAAACGAGCTAGGTTTTCGTTAAGGCTATAGCTATTTTGTCCGAAATCGCTGTTCCAATTTTATAATTGTTTTACTGAATATTCTTTTTGTGGACCTCTATCAAATTGTTTCAAGGTATGTTGGTTCGTCAGAAAAATTCCCGCCCAAGTGGGGACGGGGTCTGATTTCCATTCTTGTCTATACTTTACTTAAAACAACTCCTCAGAAACAATTGTTTAGACTTTTTAATAATTTCACATAAATGATACATGTGCGACTTTTTACAAATGTTTGTTTGTACAAACAAACATGATTGTCAGGGGGCATGCTTGTTTTCCTAATATATCTTAAAAGTAAATTTTAAAACATTATGTAAGTAACCATTGGTCAGATTTGGAATAGTTTTTCTTGGTAACAGTTTATGTGATATTCTACAAAATGCCTTTAAGTCAAGTTATTAAAACAAACAAAAAACACAAGAATCAACAACAAAAAAACACGGCTTTATAGGATGGGTAAATTTCTTGAAATATCCTAATAGTAGACTGAAAAAAATATCCGTAGCCATTTACACATTGGTTAGACTTTGAAATATATCTTGTAATTACACAGAAATGTTTATATTCGATGCAGTATAGCGTATATTGCGATGATGTGGCGTTTAACCAAGCCAGACCAAATTAAATTGTGTTTTTCCTTTATTCAAGGCATTTGAACACTACAAAGTAGAACTATTTACCTTTCTGTTACTGATGGCATCGACAAAATTTTACGAACAAACGTCCTATGACGATTTAGAGAGCGGACAGGATGAATACCGATCTTCAGACAGTGACGACACTAAAGATGATATTGAAAGTTTCACAGATGAAATACCTGTCTCATCAGATATTTATAAAAGTGAGTGCATTGTATTTTTATCCGTCCTTTTTACATTTATTTATAGCCCTATCCCGTCGTACAGTATGCAGTGCTACTGGATAATGTTTATTTTAAGTCGGCGAGACATGTACTAGACACATAAGCTCCGATGAGCTTTTATAACTAATTATTTATAACATAAGTATAAAATCAACATATATATAGTATAGCTGTGGACAAATCAAATGAGGTTAAAAGGTCAAATATACAAATTACAAGCAATGGCAAGCACGATAGTCTTACCCGATGGTATAAAAGGGTGTATAAAAAGAAGAGTTCAAACACTGAAAAGCAAAAAGACACACGTGTGCATATTTAAGAAATTCTCTTCAACATATTTTTTCAGCTCAAATCATTTAAAGAATGATATATAGCCAACAATTTTACAAGATCACAGAAATATTTTTATCACAGTGACAAGGTAATTAGACAGCTCTCCGGATGTTGGCATCAGGATATACATGTTGTACTAATACTTAAATACTGAGATGTACTTCGACATCTAATAAACTGATTTTATAAAAAAAATGACTTAGCTTGCAAACACAACTGAAGCAAATATCACTGCTTGCAAACTAAACAAAATCATACTGAACAAACACGCAAGAATAGGGATAACAAAAAGTAAACAAACGTATTTAAATCAAGCTCAGCAAGTAATAAAACAAATCAAGGCTAGATGCAGGTCCAAAAAACGTATCGAGAAAAAGGGCGAACAGAACAAGACAACATAAAAAGCTAGCTCGATTTGCGATATGAAACAACATTAAGAGTTGCAAGCAATACATTTGCAGTCTTTCCCATTCTATGAGCATAATAAATTCTTAAATTGAGAAAAGTTTGTACATTTTCCAGTTGTGTGGCAGATAGATCCATAACACATGGGCAACAAAAATGAATAATTTGTCCAAGATGTCGTACTTTTTTTACACAGGACACCTGTAATACATTTGAGTATTTCAAACTTTTATGATATACTTTCATGGTAATATTGAGCTGTTATTTCAGTAAATATTTTTTTATTCCCTTCTATTAAATAAAATATTAGAGAAGTGTATTGATTTAAGTTAACAATCAGAATTTCAATTTTAGAAGACAGTAACAGTTCGGATGATTGCATGATGCATTTTGTTGTAGAGCAAGGACTCTTGGACAATACTAAAGTAAGAGTTTTCAATGGATTTCACAGAAACATAATTACTATTTTAGTCATCGTAATACATAACTACATTTGTATATTATTATTACATTGAAAATGTCTTTACGTAAATGATAATACTAATAAAAGAATTTGTTATTATATTTGTAATTATACTTTTTATTTATAAAAAGTGTACTAGTTTTACTTTTTCCGCGTCCATTCAGCAATCAGTGTCACTAAACTGGTAATTTAGCTTTCCGTTTTGTGTAATTTTATATTACATAGCCAAAAATTCTGGCTAGACTGCTCTCAATTTTTCCCATGCAAACATTAACAGGCTGATGCGTTAGCTTGCACAATATCACCAAACCTTAACTTAAAACAAAGCGCAGTTTCGAACTCATTGCTTATGCGTGCTGGACAACAACTACAGACGGATTTGAACAAGATGGGAACAAAAGGTCATTGGGCTGGCAAAATTATATCCGTACATGGATATGGGCTGGAGTGTAAATATGTACTATTTGGTGTTATGCAACCACATTACGATTCAAAGAAAAATGAAACACCAGACATTTTCTATCGTGGGGTAAGAAATATAAAATGAAATGGAGCTTTTTCATGCTTAATTTTTATCAAAGTATAGACTGTCGTTTAACGTCTAGTACTGTACAGTATTCTCATTGAAATAATTACAGAAATATTAAAGATTTCGAGATTTAAAAGAAACTAGATTGTACATACCTGAATTTATTTCAAACACCCAAAATGTTTTGCATTTCTGGTACCACGACAAATATGCTAGCGTGTTCATGTTTATCTATCTATTATAGAACATAAAGAACTTCATGTTGGACTGCTTGGTAGAAGCTGAACATAGACATTGCCAATCTATAGCGTTCCCGGCTGTTGGTGGTGGGCGGCTTAATTATCCGGTCAAAATTATTGCAGATGAAATGTTCAAGACCGTTGTAGAATGGAGTGAACGACCTGACAGAAAATGTCTGCAACTCTGCAAGTTTGTGATATATCCTGGAGAGACGGAGACAATACGGGTGTGTTCAACATTTTTTTCAAATTGTGCAATCCTAATATTTAAAAGAAAAGACCTACAGCTTACTTTAACATGCCAGCACCATGAGTAATCAGTACTGTAGAGCTTTGTATTTTCAAACTAGTATTCTTGTATTTTGACGATACGATAAGTAGAAAACCACAAGGTTATCATGGCTTCTATTTAAGGGTGCGTGTATATATCATTTCAAAAATATGTAGTTAAATGATGTTTGATTGATGACTTTGCTAAATATAAAGAATGTATCGTATTGTAAAACTGTTTTAGTCAACATGTCCAAAATTATATGTCGCTTATCATGACGTTTTAAAAGTGTTTTCATCATGCCATTTACGAAAACGTCAGGCATTTTTTGATATAGGGGTCAAGTACAATGCATATGCTTACATTCATGCAGTCTGAACAGCGTGATTTGCAACGATAGAAACGTTATTAGTCACCGATGATGATTTTAACTTTTCAGATGTTTCGTGCTGCGGAAAAAAATCGTGGTATGCTTTCAATTCTTTACTTTTCAAACATGTTTGATGCCTTTTAAGAAATGTAACTTTTACAGTCACCATCTTTAACAACTATACATATCATGTCCTGTTTTTGTATGGCGCAAATTGTGAACTGCTGAGCACCTTATACGAACGGTAAACAGTTCATTTTCCTTGAACTACAATTGTTGAAAGTTCAAACCCTATTCTCTTCACCCTGATGTTTCAGGGTTGAAATCCTCAACGTGGTTACTGCCGATCATATCCGACTGAGTGGCTTGTACTGGACTTTCTAAAAGGAACTGCCTGATAAGAATCTTGAAGTTCTTTCATTTTAAATCATGAGTGTATGGTCATTTGTTGTAAGTTTTCTCACTTTAGAGTCAGTGCTGGGCATGTCAAAATCTACAGAACGTCTTACGCTATATCGGAGCGTGTCTGATGTCGGAGCAAATAGAAGACTACTCCCACAGTATCAAGCGGAAAGGGAAGAAAAATATGCTTTGTGTTATGCTAGCCCTTTAACAGAACGTTCAGAGCCAAGCATGGAATATTGTTTTGAAGAAGGTAACAAATTGTAAAGAGTTATGTTATTTAGATATACTAGACTAGTACATATCATAGATTTGGAAATGCCCGGCGTTCCAAATGCCTCAACTTTTTAAACCAATTGTTGGCAATTCCTACCATATTTACACCATACTTGATCCGAACTCGATTTCTCTAGCATCTTATACATGGAGCTAGATGCCGTGTTTGCCTGTTGATCAAATACTTGTTCTTAGTGAAACGTTTCAGGCCACATTAGTTAAACAGCGTACATTTTTACAGATACTAATAAAAAAACTGCCATCGCATAACAAAAACCTTTGCCTTGCTAACGTATATATACACAAGGGGTCGAACACGTTGATGTAGGGTAGGCCGCTAAGCTTACAAACCACATGGACTAAAATCGATGTGATTGGTCGGTTAATTGTAAGAGAGTTATGTTTTTCTCTCCAGTGTTAGAGATCCTACCAGACAGACTAAGAACACTTGTTTGTGATAGGATGGTTCTTGTATTCTGTGCCAGAGCTACACAGGTCTGAATGAAGGTCGGAATTATACAGCTCTTATTATCTCAATCCAACAGATTACTGTGTATTGTTTTACGTGGCGATGTGGTTGAATATAACTTTTTTAGAACAGAAGACCCACTGTAAGAAAAAAAACTTTTGAACAAGAAATACTGGATATTTTTATATGCATTTGATAAACGGAAAAATTAGTTACATAGGCGGTTTAGTGTTTATTGCAACATTCGTACATTGTATGCTTGTATGATGTATCACTGCACCGGTCAGCGTGTTCGGTTGCATCCGATAATTCTGCAAACCATTCACCCAAGTGGTTGCGTGGTAATGTATTGATTGAAAGGTATGATTTTGAGCCCGCTGCCGACCCGACTTTCAGAAAGGTGAACGTTTATAGAACATGTGAGTCAAGTAGTGGTCGTTCCAAGGAACGACGGTTATGTAAACTGCACATCTCTAAATAATGCAATACTATTGAAACTTAATTCCGCCCCGTGCACTCTAATATTATATCCACGGGCAACATGTCAAGCCCGCCAACTGATACGAATTGAAGGGGAATATGTTCTAGTACGCAACACATTGTCTCATTTTTGTGAACAATTAACCCAAGTCAATTCAAAATGTTTCAGTGAATGAGAAAGAAACAACCCAGAAAATGTATTATATGCCTGCTTTTACCTTTAATCGCTGCAGTGTTACATTGACCTTTGATACACGGGCCTCGGCAGGCTCAACAAAATGATTGTTCACAGACATTGGTGATTTAATATGAAGATTTTAATTATTTCAGAACGTTTAAAGAGATCGACTGAAGTATATGAAAGGGATGGAACGCTTAGATCAATTACAGGGGAGAAAGGGAAATATCCGAAGAGTGAAGGAGAAATACCCCCTGGCCTTAGGGAAAAACATTACACGTGTTGTTTCGGAGAGTTTCAAAAATTATACATTTATTCAGCTGATATTATGTCAGTTAAAGATATTGAAATGGTTGCATGTGGCAATACTCCAAATGGCAAAACCAAAGGTCAAATCGCCAAGGCAATTTCCGAAAAAGGCGGTTATCCGTATAGAACTGCAATGCGTGAAGCGTTTAAAGGGGAAGCAGCATTGGGAGATGTTATTTTGTGTAAAAGTAGAGACCTGAATATGTACAAGTGGGTTGCACATGCTATTCTGCCCTACAAGATCGACGACCGAAAATTTAATGTAGATACTGTGTTTCGAACCATGTTTCTTAAGTTGAAGGAAAAGAGATGCCATTCTTTGGTCCTTCCTTTAATTGGAACAGGTGAGAGGATTTTAAGTTCTGTAAAACAAGAGCTGTCACTCGTAAATGAGAATGACCCAAAAGTGGGGTCTCACAGTCTGTGAAATTGACTTTCAAGGTGTGGACATGATTCTTGCACACGGAACTTTGTCTCCAGGTGTTGAACAGTTGTGTCAATTGATTTTAAAGTCCTTCAAGACAGTCTGAACAGGAAATGGGTTTATTGTCTGTGTCCTTTATTTGACTATATTCAGATTGAAATGGCAGACCCTCGTTCAAAAGCTTGTTTTACATGTACAAGCAATCACCATTGTCATCAACCATCAATAAAATCAAACTGTTAATGTCACTTAATTGGTGAATGCAGGGTTTGGGCATTAACTGCCACATCATGACTATCATTATCTTGTAATTTACTAGAACTATCACTGAATGTGATTAATACCCCCGTCGTTGCTCGCTGAAAAGGTCAAAGGACCGTCACTCTATAAAAAATATCCTAGCGCATCATACCAACGGTGTGCATAAACAGGCTTGGTATCGATTACTTCAGTGCACTTTATTTTTTATCAAATACTGTGTTAACACACTGATTGAAATTTGCTTAATTTGTTTTTAGGTGTCGGAACAGGTGACCCAGTTTACTATGCGGAGAAGTTTTTCGACAGTCTTTATAGTTTCAGCAAATCAAATAGGACATATCAATTCAAAATCCACCTCGTTGATGAGAAAAAAGAGAGGATCAAATGCATAATTGATGTAGTCAAGAAGCAGATCAGAAAGGTGCCAACCATTGCAGAAGACCCGATCCCAAGACGCTCATACTCTCCGGTTGTTCATCCAACCAAAATAGCGTTATGCTTGCATCCAACTGATTACAGCGAGAACAGTAACACAAAGACGATTGGCATTTGCAACTTTCACGATATTGCTGCGCTCAGAGACACAAGAGACAAGCTGAACAAGAACAAAGAGTGGGGGAGAGCAGACAGTTTTTGGAGAAAAAAAGTATGTAAGAGAAACGTGCCAGATACAATTTTGCGTTCATTTTAAAATATTTTCTAAGGCAGTATTTCAAATAAACTATCACTTGCCACAGAAAAAAAGAAATGTGTGTTTCAATTCAAATGAAATACACAAGTAATAGGCGGCCATCTTTTTAAATTAACCTCTTGTTTTGTAGTATTGGCTACTTAATTCGGTGCCTATTGTAAAAACAACATGCACGTTAAAAGAAAAACGTTCACTTTCATGTTAAATGTAACTTGCCAGTTCTTCTCACGATGAGATATATCAATGTGGTATCAAAGGCTTTGGTCATAATTTCTTTGACAGAGAATATCCTTTGAAGACCTGTAACGTAATAAAACGTATACGCGGGTTAAGACAGGTTTGGCCTTCCATAGAAGTGACAGTGACCGTATGGAACACGTTTTGTCTGTATGAATTTAAAGGCTATGCCGACAGCTCCTGACTGTTGAAAACTCAGACGTCCGAGGCAAATGCTGACACTTTTAGACGACCTTGAAAATGACCTTGGACACAATTTTACCGGCTTTGAAAATTTTCATTTTACCAACGTTCGCGTACAGGCCCCTGTGGGATAGTGTTTTGAGCGCGTGCAAATATTTTTTCACAGACATAAAGCAGACATGTCGTACTCAAACCTAGGTATATTGACATCTTATGAGAACGCTTGAAATTGACCTCCCGTTAGCCAAAAAACAAAAAAAAACAAAAAAGGAGTCCATGCGCAGGTTAGCAGGCAGGGTGACCCCTGCGCGTGACCTCTGTAGGTGGGCCAATGGAAATTTTACTTTCATGTTACAGCTCAATCTATTTGCTGACGTATACAACACGCGCAGTAAACCGAAAGTAGCCAAAACGTGATGTACAGTGTTTACAAAAACGCATGCATGTCTGTCGAGTGTGTCACAAAATATGCCGGTGTCCAAAGGTTATACAAGAAAATTCTGTTTTTATGCCAAAGTCTCATGTTTGTCCCATTTTCAACCACTGACACACACTAAATGCAAATGCAGGTGAAATTAACCGAAAACACGGGTCTTACGGAATTCTATATATCCTTTGAAGACCTGTAACGTAATAAAACGTATACGCGGGTTAAGACAGGTTTGGCCTTCCATAGAAGTGACAGTGACCGTATGGAACACGTTTTGTCTGTATGAATTTAAAGGCTATGCCGACAGCTCCTGACTGTTGAAAACTCAGACGTCCGAGGCAAATGCTGACACTTTTAGACGACCTTGAAAATGACCTTGGACACAATTTTACCAGCTTTGAAAATTTTCATTTTACCAACGTTCGCGTACAGGCCCCTGTGGGATAGTGTTTTGAGCGCGTGCAAATATTTTTTCACAGACATAAAGCAGACATGTCGTACAGGTTAGCAGGCAGGGTGACCCCTGCGCGTGACCTCTGTAGGTGGGCCAATGGAAATTTTACTTTCATGTTACAGCTCAATCTATTTGCTGACGTATACAACACGCGCAGTAAACCGAAAGTAGCCAAAACGTGATGTACAGTGTTTACAAAAACGCATGCATGTCTGTCGAGTGTGTCACAAAATATGCCGGTGTCCAAAGGTTATAGCCGTTCTATTAAAAAAGGCACTATATTCACGTAACGCGCAAGAAAGGGAACATAGTGCTTCAACCTGCCATTCTATCCAATACTGGATGCATAAAATCGGGACCATTTGGCTTTACTGTTTTGCTATCATTCACTGACAGTTAACTGTATATGACCCGATGTTATTTTCCATCACTGAATATACTTAACTATAAAAACACAACTAGGGATTTTACCGGTAATTTGCCGTAGTTGCAATTGTAAAATGCAAAATCCAAGAATACCATACTATTTGCAATTCTATGGTTTTATTCAACAAGTTCATTTCAAAATTCAAGCATACTTCAATCTGTAAACGTCTTAGATTCTTCATTTATCGACGACAAGTTATATGCAACGTTTTACTTTGCAATACTAGGCACGTGCATATGATAATTAGAGGGTGATATATATATATATATATATAGATAGATATATATACTAATTACAACTTCTGACACACCACCTGCATTTTTCCTTATTTAATTACCAACCCTTCCAATATATGCCAGTTTATTTTAAGTGGTACAAATTTCATATTGAAGATAATTTAAGAGTGGGTTTCCTAAGGAAGAGCATCAAGGCAATCACTAATGTTAAGTCTTTAGGTTTACACGTTAAATCAAAATGCTCTGCCATAAGATATGATAGCTTTCGTGTACCGATAGCTTAAAAGAAGCAGGATTGATAATTAAATGAAGAAGGTCAGGGCAGGCGGTGTGTTAGAAGTTTTGATTAGTATGTGACCCTTTGCGCAATGATATCTGGATATTTCGGAAGACAAACGCCACACAACGCTTTAAGTTGATACAAAGGTTTACATTCCTTTATTTTTTCTCTGGCAATACCTGTAATAATTCATCATTATTTACAGAAAAATGATGAACACGTTGACAGAAAATACAAGCATTACATCCTTGGGCGAGAACTTTTACAGCAAGGACCTTCCAGTGATAGTGACTGAGAGGCCGGTGAAAGTGAGAGATAAAACATTCCAATAAGTTAAACAACAATAATACATTTTATAAACTATGATGTAGTTTTGTTGATACGTGATGATCAATGTCGTACATGTTTCACAAAAATAAAATATGATGAAAATAAAATTAATTAGTGATAAAAGAAATTATGGGCATAGTGATGAGCTTTATGTTTCATTTTCCTAATTGACTTATACATTGTAATATCGATATTTAAAGTATTCTTTCGAAATGTAAGGTTCACTGGTACATGTAAATAACTGAACTGTTCACTTTTTATATAGTGATAACATGCTGTAATTTTACGGTATTTATTTATATGATGTATGTAAAAAGGATTTAAATACTTCAGTATTAAGTATTAATGGGGGTCACTGCTGAAATTCAAACTAACAAGAAAAGATAATTTATGGAGACTAACTTATTGCTAGTTAATTTCTGGAAAAATAATGATGGGTCAATGACTTAACTTTTTCGCAATATTAATCTTTAGTGATACACTATCAGATAAAGTGCTTAATGCAGTATTAGCTAGATTTTTCGTATTGTAAACGTTTATGTATTTGGTGTATGTTTCAGAATGGGTATCAATTTTTAATCTCTTCTTTTGTAGTATGTCATACTTTAGGATGAAAAATTAGAGATAGTGGTATTTCTATCATCATCTGAATAAATATTACGCTCCTTATTATTACCCCACCCACTTTACTAAAATTCATTTTTTCAATTTTTAATAAATGAATATTTCACGATGAAGGAATAACAGGGTTTTTCAGATATTTTGCCTACAGTTTAATTAAAACCTTTGTTTTAGAATGCAAAAATAAAAAATGGGGGTCAATGTGCATATAAGAAAGAAATTCAATAAAAACTGACAAAAAATGTGTTTTTTAGATTTCGACGAGCTTTGAGATATGACGGCATAGGTCTGTAACAAAGAACTGTAAAAGGAACTAGTTATTATTATCATTATTACTGGGGAAGATATGAATGATATATTATAGCCATCCGATCGATTAAATGTTCATATCAAATCCAATTTAAAACCAGGTAAAGGACTAGTAAGTTTTTTAAAATAAAATAATCTTGTCGATGTGTGGAAACAAATTAACAAAAACAAAATTCAATACACATGGAAACGACATAATGGCTTAGAAAAAAGCAGAATTGATTTTTGGTTGGTAGAAGAAAATGTTTTGCCACTTATCCAAAGTACATATATTAGGCCGGCATGTATAAAATTTACTGATCACCTAGCGATTTCATTAAAGGTTTCGAAACCGTCCAAACGTGGGCAGGGCTATTGGAAATTGAACAGCATGTACTTAAACGATCCTAATTACAAGCGCTTGATAATAGACACAAACAATAGATCTGAAAGAATATATGGAAATATTTCATCAAAAAACTTTGTAAGATTGAAATTAAAGACGCGTCGATCAAATACTCTAAACAAGAAGCAAAAAAAAAAAAAAAAAAAAACAGACGCGACAGAATTTATGAGTTGGAAAAAAAATTAACACGTCTATAAAAAAGTACATCATCTAAATCAGATGCAACTAAAGCGGAAATAAATAGTTTGGAAAATGAAAACCAAGAATTATATATTAAAGCAAAAGGATCACAAATTAGGTCACGTATAAATTTTATAGAAGGAGAAAAAAACACGAAATACTTTGTAAACTTAGAAAATTCAAGACAATCAAGAAAAGCAATACATTCATTGAAAATTAATAATCACATCGTTACGGATGAAACATTAATATTAAATGAGAAAGTAAAATTCTATAAAGAATTATATAAAGCCAACAATGTCAATACTGAAGATATAGAATCCTATTTAAAAGATACCATTTTTGAACGTAAACTTACCGATGCCGAAGCAAACATATGTGAAAAAAACAAAAATAATATCAAACAGGGAATGCCACGTACCAAAAACGCAGCCTCCCCAAAACGAACCCCACAGCACCCAGAAGTGCACACCACCAACACACACACACACACACACACGCACACGCACACACACACGACACACACACACACAATCATGTACACACACACATATACACTACCAACACACACTAGCATACAAAGCAAACACACGAGGACAAAACGAACAATTAAAGGAACACAGTGGGGCACCGCCTTGGAACGGTCAGTGGCAAAAACACCACTGGGGAGCTTAAACCGGTTTATGGTGCGCACCCAACCTCACTCTTACCCCCACCATGTTCCAAAGTCACAGGACAGTGTAAATAAAAGTAATCCCTGCTAGGTGAATCTCTAACACACGTAATGGAAACAAAAGGCATGGTATGTAAAACACAAAAATGAAGGTCCCTTTACAATAAATTAAACACGCGGTTTTTGAAATGAAACCCAATAAAAGCCCGGGCATCGATGGTCTCCCGTCTGAATTTTAAAAAGAATTCTGAGCTACATTGGTAAATTAGTTACTGACTCTTTCAATGAAAGTTATGGGAAAAACGAATTATCAATGTCACAAAAAATTAGTTGTCTATCCTTGGTTTATAAAAAGGTAACCCTTCATTATTAGAAAACTATAGGCCAATATCACTGTTATGTGTTTGCAAAAGGTTATACATAAAATCGTTAGTTTTGACTAACAGGGATATATCAAAAACAGGTTCATTGGTTATAATATAAGACTCATACAAGATGTTATAGACTACGCCGAAAAATATCAGACAGAAGGGGCCGTTATGTTTTTAGACTTCCGAAAAGCATTTGACACCAAAGAGTGGAGTTTTCTTATAAATGTTCTTAAACATTTTGGTTTTAAGTCAAACTTTATTCAGTGGGTAAAAATTATGTATACTGACATCAAAGCATGTATTTTCAATAATGGTGACAGGTCAGAAACGTTCAATCTCAGCCGAGGAATAAAACAAGGATGTCCGCTCTCTGCTCTTTTGTATATTATTGCAGCCGAAATTATGGCCCTTAGAATACGTAACGCTAACGATGTTACTGGCATAGAAATCAAAGACAGTAAAAAAAGTTTAAAAATATCACAACTGGTTGATGATACAACTTTATTCATGAAATCAGATCAAGACATTATAAATGCATTAAAAATTATTGAACTGTTTGGAAATCATTCTGGGTTGAAACTTAATAAAAACAAAACTGAAGTCATAATAAATTAAAATCAGACAAAGTGGGAAACATAAATTGGCCAAATAAACCTATACAAGCATTAGATATATATTTCGGGAATGAGTCCGATAAATGTGCAACACTAAACTGGAGTGAAAAAATTGATGAATGCAAAAATGCAATAGAAAATTGGCAAAAACGTAAAATGACAATGTACGGTAAGGTTCAAATAATAAAATCTCTGTTAGTACCAAAACTTACTTATCTATGTCAATCATTAGTTGTTTCAAAAGAACTTATTAAAGAAATAAAACACCATGCTATTCAAATTCTTATGGAATGGTAAACAAGAAAAAGTAAAACGAACTAACCTAATTGGTGATAAAACTCTAGAATCAACATGATTGATATAGAAACATACATCATGGCTATAAAATTGAAATGGGTTAAGAGTCTCGCAGATGCATCTGAAGCGAGCTGGAAACTGAGAACTAACTACTTTTTAAAAGAATTTGGCAGTAACTTTCTTATTTTCTACACTAATTTAGATAGTATTAGAAGCTTAAACCTAAACAATATCCCAGACTTTTATAAAAACCTGATTGAGTTGTGGCTTCAGGCTAAAACTTTTTCTGATAAAAAAGTCATAACAATAATAATAGTAGTGGTAATAAGAAAAATCATAATAATAGATCATTTCAATGGATCACAACGCAAATGATATGGGGCAACCGTCATATAAAACTTAGAGGTAAATGTTCTTTAATAGCTGGATAAATTCTGATATAATTTTCCTGAATGATATTTTAAGTGCACACGGGGAAATTGACCAAAACATCATTCTCAGAAATTTGACAGATAAAAGAAACTGCGTGATTGAGTTAAATTTGCTTTTTCAAGCGATTCCAAGACATTGGAAAGAAGTGATGAAAAAACAGGATTCCTATAAAACAAAAGTAAAAACATACTTTGAAGTAAAATTGAACGATCATGTTATAGAATCTCTTAACACAAAAACGATATATAAAATATTAGTCGAAACAAAATGCACAAAGTCATATGAAGACCAAGTCATCTGAGCTGATGTCTATAACTTTATAAAATCAATTCCTGATAATAGACATAAACAATTTAAATTTAGAGTGATTAACAGAATTCACCAGTAGAGAGACACGGTACTTATGGAAAATATCCCCCTCGCCGATGTGCTTAAAATGCAATGAAACAGAAGGCTACAACCACGTCTTTAGAAACTGTTCCGCAGTAAATACATTCAGGAAAAAAACCTTTTTAATACATGTGGAATTCGGAGAAGTATTCGAAATTTAAGGTTCCTTATCCTAGGGTACAAAATATCAGACCCAGAATATTTTTTTTGTAAATATTGTGCTAACAATTGTAGGTTTTAGCATTTATAAATCATATTTCATAAGTGAGAACTGGTCATTAGATTAAAACATCTTTAAAGTATTTACAACAGAATTTGAAATTATGTATCATTGCTTTAAGTATAAAAAGTGGACGCACGATTTTTGAACACACTCCACAAAGATTTGTATAACTGTCATTTTATTCACATGTATTAGAAATACATTATTATAAACAACAGATACATGTATATTGAAAACATTGCATATCAATGAATTTGTTTACCTGTATACTGTATATATGTAAATAATGAATAAAAAAAGGAACTAGTCATTAATGAATTGTTATATCCTAACAATTCTTCTTGTTATACAGTTTGAATTAAGTAAACGGTTTTTGAGAAATGACTATTTTTGTACCCCTACCCCCATTTTGGCATATGACAAAATTTGTCAATTTAGTCACAAAGTGTAAGGTCAAAATATTTTTGCTCAAAAATGTTCAATTTTTTTACACTAAAATATTCCTATTGTGCCTAAGTTTACTACTACATAATTGTTTTTTTCCAGATAACTCATCATTTTTGAAATATAACAAATGTAAATTTCCGGAAGTGCAAAAATCCAAAACCTCACCAGTGACTCCCCTTAAATAAAAAGACAGCATTATAATGACCTTGTACAAAGAACGTTTCTATATGACCCCTTTTCTTGTATTACCAATATGATTCCATTTGTCCCATTTCATTCTGAACGTGGAAACGACTTATATTGAAAATGTTTTCGTTAGTACATTTGTTATCGCTAAAAATCACTAATCAGTGGCAATTAGAATGTTATCCAACCTCTTTTGTGATTACTTCTTAATTTCCACCCCTCAACTTTGTCGTCCTTTATTCGATTCGGCCTGTTACGTATCACACATTTTTGGCTCACCTTAACACATACATGTACTTAATCTCATGTAAGATCGATAGATGATCGTTATTTACCATTTATATGTTACACTCTAATTTTCATTTCTGGAAAAATATAACAATTATGTGACTAAACCTTCGTTAAGTTTGATTATGCATTTATCAGATCATTTTCTATCAGAGATAATTAGCTAAATTTGACTTTTTGAAGCCACATTTCTTCAGCAATCTTAACAGATCTTGAAGGATTGTATACGGCCATAAGAGGTTAATAAGTTTTAATATAACATACTATGAGGCGAGAGTATGGTGGTTTTGATTATAAATAAATGCCAGCATTTTTTAACCTCTGACTTCCAGTTCGTCGCTTATCAAAATCAAACTTTAATACAATATGTTAAACAGAAAGACAGCATCCTGCTTTGAGTCCAACCATCTAGGAAATTGGACCCAGTCGGGTGTAAGCTTACTATATCTGACCTTTTAAACACGCTAGTATTCATATTTATAAAGAAGTCATTATTCAGCTTTGATAAGAAAGTCTCGCCGAAGTTCGATGTTGTACTTATCCGCAATAGAAGCCAAATGCCACAAACACTTTGTTCTTTGTAAACATATATCACACCTTCATTCGTCACGTGTCATGATTATGATAAGACTGAGTGACTATTACAGTATACAGTACAGTGGCGCTCACGTTTTTGTTCCGTTTTTCGGCAGGAAAACGCGAGCAGCGCCCGTTTTTCGCCCGTTTACCGAACGGGGCGTTTTTCGGCTCGCACCGTTTAAAAAAACGCGTTTTTCTGCCCGCCCCGTGAAAAAAAACGGCTGGTTGCACTGCACATGCGTGAAAAGCGAGTTCCTGCGTTTTTTCCCGTTTTTTTTTTACCGGGGTATCAAATGCGCATGCGTGAAAAGCGAGTTCCTCCGTTTTTCGCCGTTTTTTCCGGAGTAGCAAATGCGCATGCGCCACATTTGTTTTCTTCACTGTTTTAATTTTTTGTAAAATTATGCCTATCCGTTCAAACTATTAAAAATCGCGAGTATAATTATAGATGTTAAGTTTATAATGTGGTCCGATTAAGATTGGTTTTTTTTGTTTCTTATTTTCAAAAACAAAGTATAACTACCACTTGTTAGATCATTACTTCCGCGTTTTCATCATAACATAAAATAAGCGGGTACATATCCCACAAGATGGAGAGCGAGGGGAAGGCCTTGTGATAGATAGAAATAATTTAGCACCTCCACTGTCCCTATTATGTTACTATGAAAAATCTATAACCAGTAGATATACATTTAATTAAATTAAACCTGCTCGATCATATGATTTCAGTTATCAAAATAAAACTATAACATCGGCAGTTGAGAATATTCATGGCCATGCTTCTGGTTCAATTAACATAGATTCTTTAATTTGTCCATGTACAAAATTTCCATATTCTTGTTAACAATCGCTCTGGAGACTAACTACTATAGGAATCGCTCTTGTCAGACTTTTCATATCCTGATAAATTGCAAAACGTATAGTAATATCACATATAGTGTATATAGGTCCGTGGTAATATATTTAGGAAAAATAGATTTCACTTTTGAGTGATATACCGGTAAGTATATCACTGCGGGGTGTGTAAATGCGTAGTAATCTATTTACGAAAGCCTGAGTGATCAATTTCGAAGCATCTACCAACACACAGTGATATAATAACCGGTATATCACTTAAAAATAAAATCTATTTCCATTCTAAACCGTTAATCTAAACAAAAACATGTTCGATGGGGTACTATTTGCTGCATTTTCATGAAGTCGCTGTCTTGAAAGTTGTAGTTTTCCGTGCATTCCATGCATTTCGTGAAATTTTGGCTGTTCTTTTTTACTTCTCAAAAAAGCGCTATATGTCTTATTTTTGTTGTGTCTGATATTGCTGGCGATACCGGAAGTGTAGAAAATTTTACTGCAATTTTTTTTACATCACGTGAATTCATTAACAACAATACCAATCCAAGCGTATTAGCACAGGCACACTCGTAGATGTCGTGTGAAAATTACAAGGGAGGTAATTTCAGCAGTCAAAAATAGTTCCGGACCCCTAGCGTGATATACTTAATAGTTTTATCACGCTCAAATCCTTCTTTGTGTATATAGGAGAAATTTCCAATCGTGTTAGAATATGAGTTGTACTAACACAAGTGGCATAAACATAATAGGGTTGTTTATTATTTTACGATAAAATACAGTACTTCTATCAAAGGCCGGCAAGGTGCCAAAATGCAAGTATTTGCAAGACGTATGTAAACAACCTGTCCAATTGCATTTTGTGTTTTCAAGTTACAATGATGTACTGCTACAAGTTGAATATAGACGTGCAAGAAAAAATTGTAATAATAAATATGTGCCATCATTTCATCGTTTATTCTAAAATGATTCATGGTTTTGTCTCTATGTACAAAGAATTGAAAAATTATGCTATATTAAATCATAAACAATGCAGGAACCGATATGCTGTAAACATTACGTCATATTGCACCGCATGACGTTAAATGAGTGTTCGCATAGAAAACGCTTTGCATTTATTAACCTTTTGTAATATCTGGTCATGTTAGAATAAAAATATCATCCTTCTCAGCTTTGTAATAGTCTTATAAACAATTATCTGTCGTACTGATGCGCTGTTAAAAATGGTTAATTACTGTGTATTAGTGCTCCAATTCATTGTTTTTTAAACGATGAACACCGCTAGAACGGATGTTATTTCATAAATAAAATAGTTATTCGTTCAAATGCAAAAAAAAAATCACTTGTGCTATGTACTCATTTTTTAAAAATTACTACGCATTTGAACTCCTGTGTTTTATTCAACAACAAATACAGGGACACATTATTACTTCATAAATAAAATTTACTTTGAAGTATTCACACTTCCTTCGGCAAAGTCATTAAATTCTATTTGTTAACAATTGAATTATATACCGACAGTTATTAGTTACTGTCTGTCATTGCCGTGACAAAAAAAGCACGCAGCTAAGAAATGACAGAGAAATTGCAGCTTTTCGCTTACTTGAAAATACCACAGTACGGGGTGTAACCATACCGGTATGTATCGCATCTCAAGGAAATTGCAATATACCGGTCTTATCGCGCACCCCTACTCATTGCACATGTTACAGATGGACTGCCTATTTTACTTGCCATAAGGATACTTCTTCCTTAATTTGGCATTAAAGTGATCAAACCCATGACTCTTGTATTGATGCAAACACGCAATTACTGCCCCATAGCAGCTCTACCATTTAGCTAAAACTAGAATTAAGGAAAGTATTACTTTTGACTTTGGATTTTATCTCAAGGCATTTAAACGAAGGCAGTGGTAAGGTAGCCGGATACAGCTTCATAGACTTTGTATAACTGTGAAAAATAATCGATCAAGTGGAACACGCCAGTAGTTACTGTGAAATAGGTCCCGAACAAATGAGGGAGAAAAGAATGGATAAACACACCATAGTCAAAGCGGCAACTATAACAATGCCCCACACCCCCACCTCAAGGTAGCATAATAAAATAGAACTATCACTGAAGGTAATGAATACCCTCCAAAAAAACCATCTCTGAATGCCATACTGACACAGTATTCTTAATTATATCACATTTGATGCTTATAATTGGACTATGCACAATGACTGTAGGCATGCTATTTATCTCTTCTGTGTATCATTATTTTGACCAGAGGGTTAAGAAAATCAGAGTGCACAATATTTAATTATCTTAAACACCTGTCACCTTGACGTAGTGACCCAAAACATTGACCAAGTCCAACAAGGCATGATATTTATTACTTTGTGAAATATCATTAATTTGTGATAAGGGGTTTTGGAGATAGAGTGCAAAATATTTTACTATCAAAAGCCCGTTAATGTGACCTTTGACCTAGTTACCAGAAATATGGACCATGCACATCAAGGCATGGAACGTATCATTTCTGAGAATAATAATTTAATTCTAACCAAGAGTTTTGCAGGGATTGAGTTCTGTAAGTCTACGGATAGACGGACAGACAGTCAAGCTGAATCCAGTATACCCCCTTACACTTTGTGCAACTGGGGTATAGAAACATTTCCGCAGGTCGAGACATTGGTAAATTGTTTTGAAGGTGACTGAATAAAAATTAGCCACTACAATAAACAGTCCTGTTCTTTCAGTTATTCCTATTTTTTATTTTTGTTTTTCATACACAAGAATATTATGACTGAAAGCTGCAATGAAGATTCATTCTTCAAGAGAACTGAGTTCCATTTAAGTTGCTCATCTGAGCAACCAATAACATTGTTATTAATGTCACTGTCGTACTCTAGTTCTGTAGTAACCAAAACTGTATGTACTGCAGTACTAAATAGTATTCTATTAAATCGCTAAAGCACTGCATTTCTGCATTGTCCAAATCAATTCAAATCTCTCGATGCATTAAAAAGTTACAACCTGAAAAAATTGAAAAAAGTTCTCATGCGTCCATTTGTTATCAAAGTGCGACCTTGATATTTGAGCTTGCATTCACCATGCTGTGATTACAATTATATATATAAATTACTAAGGTTATTTCGCATGCTATATTCTTCATCACCAGCTACTGTTCTAGAGTTTCAATGACTTCTTTTATAAGAACAAAAATTCACAGCTAGCGTAGCATTATCACTTCAGCTGCAACTTGGGATTGTATCCAATATGGATGTTGTCTGGCCAAATGATGTTTCTTGTGAGCTATCAATTTGCTGATTTTACTGTTGTTCTTTCCTTATCTTCATCTTCAAAAAATCAATGTACATGAATTCCAAATATGAGTAAACTCAGCGAAGTTCTTCTTTAATGTTAACTGCATGTTGTCAATACATCAAGTGTTCCATTGTCTCACCTCAATTATCAATTCTTTTCATTTGATGCTTTTGTTTTCCTGTTTTGTTTATTCGGTTGAAACTGAAAAATCTACTTTTATGCATATGATGTCAAGTCTCATCAGCAAGGTAATATGATGAATAAAAAAAGAACTTCATCTTCTAAACTGATACAGCCATCTGGATCACCACAGAATCCTTCAGTTAACAATTGCAATGATAGACTGTTTTCTGTTGTTTTCATATCTTGGTCTATTGAACTTCCCTCAGCACTGCATGTACATGACGCTTTTTTCTACAATAAATTAAGAAGAAAAATTATCAATTGCATTTTGTTTTAAGTCTTACAACTAATAACTGATACACATACTGAAAATTTACTGACTGAATAGTTAACAGTGCAGGTTATGATCAGACTACATGATTTTGATCTGCACAAGAGGCAAAAGTGTAAGCAAATTGCTAAAAACTAAACTAGATGCCCACGTGCAACATGTCATCCCTGCCAGCTGTCAAAAGGACTAACTCCTTACCAAATAGAGATAGGTCAAAATTCACCAAAATATTGGATGTAACATGCATGTTGTACCACATAAAGGTAGTCTTGATTTTTTCTACGGGGAGTAATAACAAGAGCTGTCAGTAGGACAGCGTGATCGACTTTTTTAGTGCTTGCCAATAAAACAAAACTTTGACAGTTAAGGGCACACAAGACTTTAACCAGGAATTTCTAAGTACAAATCAAGAAAATTTTTCACAGAGTTATCTTCTTTTGCTTACAGATAGGTCTTACGATGGTACATAAGTGCTCCAACTTTCAAAGTAATATCTCAAATGGTTAAGTTAACAAGTGGACAAGAATGAAAATTTTAACTGAGTTTCTAAGTCAAAAAGGGCCATAATTCAAATAAAATCCTTCACAGAATTACCTTCTCCTGCCCATGTTTGGGAATCATGATGGTAAACAAGTATTCCAACTTTCAAATTAATATCTCAAACAGTTCAGTCAAAAAGTGGACTGGTACGAAAAACTTAACCAAGATTCTAAGTCGATAAAAGGCCTTAATTTTTAAAACAAATCCCTGACAGAGTTACCTTCTCTTGCGTACAGATGGGGGTAATGATGTGAAATAGCATTAATAGTTTCAAAGCAATATCTCAAAGGGTTAAGACAATAAGTGGATTTTACCCATATTCAATGTATTTTCTAAGTCAAAAAGGGGCATAATTCTATCAAAAACCTTGACAGAGTTATGTCCTCTTGTCTGTTGATGAAGGTCGTGATGGTAAACAAGTATGGTTAGTTTCAAAGCAATACCTCCAATGGTTTTGAAATAAAGTGAGGTGGTACGAAAAACTTAACCAAGCTCAATACACTTTCTAAGTAAAAAAAGGGCCATAATTCTGTCAAAAACATTGACAGAGTTATGTACTCTTGTCTGTAGATGGAGGTTATGATGGTAAACAAGTATGGTAAGTTTCAAAGCCATACCTCTAATACTTTTGAAATAAAGTGGGGTGGTACGAAAAACTTAACCAAGGTGTGACGCCAACGCCGACGCCGGGGCGAGTAGGATAGCTCCCCTTTTCATAGAAAAGTCGAGCTAAAAATGTTACAATATAAGCTATTTATAGTAAAACAAAGGGAAGTAATTCTAAAAACAAAGGAAGCTCATGGTGGTGAACATTTGTGCAAGGTAACATCAAAATCCCTCCATACATGAAGAGGAAATGTTGTGGACAAAGATATTCTTGAATTTGACCTTTAACCTCTAAGTTTGACCTTGACCTTAGACCTAGGGACCTGGTTCTTGCACATGACACTAAGTCTCATGGTGGTGAACATTTGTGCCAAGTAACATCAAAATCCTTTCATGCATAAAGAAGAAATGTTCCGAACAGTCATTCTTGAGTTTGACCTTTAACCTCTAAGTGTGACCTTGACCTTAGACCTAGGGACCTGGTTCTTGCACATGACAATCCGTCTCTTGATGGTGAACATTTGTGAAAATTAACATCAAAATCCTTTCATGCATGAAGAAGAAATGCCCCGGACAGTCATTCTTGAGTTTGACCTTTAACCTCTAAGTGTGACCTTGACTTTAGACTTAGGGACCTGGTTCTTGCGCATGACAGTACGTCTCATGATGTTGAACATTTGTGCCAAGTAATTTAATAATCCTTTGATCCATGGATAAGTTACAGCCGAGTCAAACTAAATTCAGACAGACGCAAGCTCGCGCACAAGGACACACGCATGCACATGTATACACCGAACCATTATTTGGACACCTATATTGAGCTTTCGTAAGCTGCTTGGCAAAAATGGTTATGATGCTTAACAAAGATGTTGACCCAGGTATCAAAATGTACAGGATTTACAGTAGATTGTCTATGTAGTGTATTAGGATTTGTTTAATGCAAAGTAATTTATCAAACTTGTAATGTTTGCTAAATATAAAATATTTTTAAGCTAAAATGAATTAGTATGAACTAATGACTTTTCGAGCTGAAGGCTGATTCTGGCTGCCTGGCCATCATTTTGAAGTAAAATCTTTTATTTTGTGTGATTTATTGTTAAATGTCTTAATATTATTAAACTCCCTAAATGACAGATGTAATATCACAGATCTATAAACCTTGAGCAGCATTTTATAGATTCAAATCAAAATACTCTGTGTTTAAACTTTGTGTACTTAGTGAAATCCTAGTATAAATAAAATCAAGACAACACGGAGTTTTCAATTTACATGTTTCAACTTTATGTCTTCGTCAGAAAATATACAACATACAGTATACAAAACAAAAAGACGTCACGTCCGTTAAAAAGGACGCGAACGTCCGCGTGATGAAAAACAACGTAAGGTTTATAATATAGATATGGATCAGACTGATGCGGCGGGTTTTATTAAAAAGAAATGTATTTATTCAATACACGATAAATAAATATAAAACCCAACATAACTATATGAAAAACCATTACTAATGAATATAAGATATGTTAAGTTCACACATCAAATAATACGCTACTGTTCATACCACTGGGCCAAGTTGTATTTAAAGTATGGATCCAGTAAGTCTCGCGCATCAGTCTGTCCAAATCGTTCTTAACAACATCAATTGGTAAAAAGCTAAAGTCATCCATATTATGATCAAAGCTATTAAAATGAGTAGCAACATTACTAGCAAATGCCGGATCGATGAAATTATTTATATCAAATTTATGACTGTTCATCCGTCTCGAAACTTGTTGTCGTGTTTGGCCCACATATTGTATTTTGCATTTTTTGCATGTTATGAGATAAATTACATTTGTAGATGTACAATCTGTATTTACTCTAAGTTTAAACTTAGACAGATTGCATGAACTGATAAATTCATCAGTTTGAATAATTCTAGTGCAGTGTGTACACCTGGGCCTATTGCATCGACTTGAACGGGCGTTGACGGGGGTAAGGGGTGCAGACGTATATTTTGAACTAACTAAAAAATCCTTGAGATTTTTACCTCGTTTATAGGCTAGGACTGGTTTATAAGAGTGTAATTGTTGGACCGATGGATTTGGTGATAGCTTGAACAAATCCCAGTATTTATGTAAAATACGGCCAATATTTGGTAGGGAATTGTTATATTCTACAACAAACGGCACAATGTTAGTATGTGTATGGTTATTATTGTAAACCAGTGCTTGATCCTGTGTCAAAGTACGCGCCCTATTAAACGCCTTGTCAATAGTGTCATCAGAGTAATTTTTAATCTTGAAAAAATCACGTAACTTATCTAAGGATTCGGCAAATTGGTGATCATCAGATATAATACGACGATACCTTTTAGCTTGACTGTAGGGTATCCCATCCTTACAAGTTTTAGGATGGCAGGAAGAATATTCAAGATACTGATGAATGTTAGTATTTTTAACATGAACCATTGTGGACATGTTATTACCGGACTCCTTACATATATCTACATCAAGGAAAGACACGTGGTCTTTCGAAATATCGTAAGTAAACTTGATTGTATCATGAAAATCATTTAAAACCTTGATAAAATTGTTTAATTCATCAAGGGAATGATCCCAGACCATGAACACATCATCCAAGAAACGTAGCCATAAAGTAGGCTTAAACTGACAGGTTTCTAGAAAATCTTGTTCTAGCTTACCCATGAACAATGACGCATATGCCGGAGCCATGGCCGCACCCATAGCCGTCCCCATAATCTGAAGGTAGTTGTCATTATTAAATTGAAAGTGGTTATTCTTAAGTGTGAGTTCGATAAGTGTACAAACATTATCGATAGATAATTTACTATTATACAGACTTTTATCTTTACTTAAGAAAAACTTACAGGCCTCAATGCCATCAGTATGAGGTATATTGGTATACAATGAACTCACATCTAACGTAACCAAATAGCTACTGGGAGACAACTTACAGTTCTTGATTTTTGTAAGGAAGTCCGTCGTATTTTTAACATAAGAGGGAAGGGATTGCATGTAGGGCTTTAGGGCTTTTTGCTTTGTATGCTAGTGTGTGTTGGTAGTGTATATGTGTGTGTGTACATGATTGTGTGTGTGTGTGTGTCGTGTGTGTGTGCGTGTGCGTGTGTGTGTGTGTGTTGGTGGTGTGCACTTCTGGGTGCTGTGGGGTTCGTTTTGGGGAGGCTGCGTTTTTGGTACGTGGCATTCCCTGTTTGATATTATTTTTGTTTTTAAGACATAATCCAAATATTTGGAAATGTTATCAGTAGGGGAATTACATGCCGATACAATGGGCCTACCAGGATAGCCAATAGGTAAAGTATGATCACGATCCTTATGTATTTTTGGTAAAATATAAAAGTGTGGGGTTCGTATTTCATCTGGGAAAGTGTCAAATTCTTCCTCTATATAGTCCTCACATTTTGATAAATTGCCAATGCAGTCGCAGATATTTTGTTTCACTGTTTCTGCAATATTATGACTAAGTTTAGTATAATACTTATCATTGTTTAGCTGTCTTACCACCTCATTTTGATAATCACTACAGTTCATTATCACTACATTTGCCGATTTATCTGCCTTTTTGATGATAATGTCTTTGTCCTTTGCCAAAGCTTGCAGACTTAAATATTCTTCTCTTGTAATATTACTATACTTTGACTGTTTTGACGACTGTAGTATTTCTTGGTGAATTGCTTCGATATAGAAGTCAAGATACTCATCACGCCCTTGTTTTGGGATAAATGTTGATTGCTTTTTATTAAAAAAATGTTTACCTTCATACTGATTGTTGTCATTTTCTCCATCAACATAAAAATACTCTTTTAGTCTCAAACGTCGTGAAAATCTGAATATTTCTTCTGCTAAATTCACTTTATCGTGACTTTTTAGTTTAGGGACAAAAGAAAGTCCTTTTCCTAGCAGAATATAATCGACATCAGATAACTTTTTTTTCGATAGGTTGATTACTGTCGCCTTGCCCCTCTGAATGGCTTGTTTCCTCTTTTTGATTTTCCTCCATGCGTTTTTGTTTTTGGCTCGGACGAATCGCCTGTTTGACTTTCGACAAAGATTTTTAGCATTTTCGTTAGTTCTTGTAACGTTTGGGCTATTTTTATCTGTGCTACTGGTGCCCCGTTTCGGGTGGCCTCCGCATACGTTGTTTTGGTGCCCGGGGCTGTCATGTTTTTTTGAATTTTCAGTGGTGCTACTTTCCTTAGCTTGTAAATTCACGTCATTTTGAGTAGATTTATCAGTATCACTTACTTGTGATTTCTTTGAGTCATCTGTCAAAACCTTCTCTGGCTTGCGTGATGTTCTTTTTAACTTTGATTTCTTAGACGTTTTACGATGATTCTGCCCAACATTGTTGGATACACATTTTGTAGATTCACTGTCGTCCTTTGGTTGTGATATTCGATTTCTGTCATGCAAAAGCGTGGTTAACTTTTTCTCATGTCGCTGTATCACAATTTCCTTTTCTTTTTCTGTTTTGTTAGAAATCTCCGTTTCAATGTCGAACAGCTTGTCTTCTGGAACTTTTTCTGATGCAGTTTTTCGAGCTTCTTCGATATTTTTGGACAGTTCAATGCTATAGCGCTGTTGATCCTCCATAATTCTCGCCATAATATCAAGCGAGACTTTCTTCAGAAGATTGTCTACGGAAGATTGCAGATCTTTTGATGCTGAACTTGTGTTCACCTTTAGTTTCAAACGAGTAAAAGAGTATTTTTATGTTGATGGAGAAAATGACAACAACCAGTATGAAGGTAAACATTTTTTTAATAAAAAGCAATCAACATTTATCCCAAAACAAGGGCGTGATGAGTATCTTGACTTCTATATCGAAGCAATTCACCAAGAAATACTACAGTCGTCAAAACAGTCAAAGTATAGTAATATTACAAGAGAAGAATATTTAAGTCTGCAAGCTTTGGCAAAGGACAAAGACATTATCATCAAAAAGGCAGATAAATCGGCAAATGTAGTGATAATGAACTGTAGTGATTATCAAAATGAGGTGGCAAGACAGCTAAACAATGATAAGTATTATACTAAACTTAGTCATAATATTGCAGAAACAGTGAAACAAAATATCTGCGACTGCATTGGCAATTTATCAAAATGTGAGGACTATATAGAGGAAGAATTTGACACTTCCCCAGATGAAATACGAACCCCACACTTTTATATTTTACCAAAAATACATAAGGATCGTGATCATACTTTACCTATTGGCTATCCTGGTAGGCCCATTGTATCGGCATGTAATTCCCCTACTGATAACATTTCCAAATATTTGGATTATGTCTTAAAGCCCTACATGCAATCCCTTCCCTCTTATGTTAAAGATACGACGGACTTCCTTACAAAAATCAAGAACTGTAAGTTGTCTCCCAGTAGCTATTTGGTTACGTTAGATGTGAGTTCATTGTATACCAATATACCTCATACTGATGGCATTGAGGCCTGTAAGTTTTTCTTAAGTAAAGATAAAAGTCTGTATAATAGTAAATTATCTATTGATAATGTTTGTACACTTATCGAACTCACACTTAAGAATAACCACTTTCAATTTAATAATGACAACTACCTTCAGATTATGGGGACGGCTATGGGTGCGGCCATGGCTCCGGCATATGCGTCATTGTTCATGGGTAAGCTAGAACAAGATTTTCTAGAAACCTGTCAGTTTAAGCCTACTTTATGGCTACGTTTCTTGGATGATGTGTTCATGGTCTGGGATCATTCCCTTGATGAATTAAACAATTTTATCAAGGTTTTAAATGATTTTCATGATACAATCAAGTTTACTTACGATATTTCGAAAGACCACGTGTCTTTCCTTGATGTAGATATATGTAAGGATTCCGGTAATAACATGTCCACAATGGTTCATGTTAAAAATACTAACATTCATCAGTATCTTGAATATTCTTCCTGCCATCCTAAAACTTGTAAGGATGGGATACCCTACAGTCAAGCTAAAAGGTATCGTCGTATTATATCTGATGATCACCAATTTGCCGAATCCTTAGATAAGTTACGTGATTTTTTCAAGATTAAAAATTACTCTGATGACACTATTGACAAGGCGTTTAATAGGGCGCGTACTTTGACACAGGATCAAGCACTGGTTTACAATAATAACCATACACATACTAACATTGTGCCGTTTGTTGTAGAATATAACAATTCCCTACCAAATATTGGCCGTATTTTACATAAATACTGGGATTTGTTCAAGCTATCACCAAATCCATCGGTCCAACAATTACACACTTATAAACCAGTCCTAGCCTATAAACGAGGTAAAAATCTCAAGGATTTTTTAGTTAGTTCAAAATATACGTCTGCACCCCTTACCCCCGTCAACGCCCGTTCAAGTCGATGCAATAGGCCCAGGTGTACACACTGCACTAGAATTATTCAAACTGATGAATTTATCAGTTCATGCAATCTGTCTAAGTTTAAACTTAGAGTAAATACAGATTGTACATCTACAAATGTAATTTATCTCATAACATGCAAAAAATGCAAAATACAATATGTGGGCCAAACACGACAACAAGTTTCGAGACGGATGAACAGTCATAAATTTGATATAAATAATTTCAGCGATCCGGCATTTGCTAGTAATGTTGCTACTCATTTTAATAGCTTTGATCATAATATGGATGACTTTAGCTTTTTACCAATTGATGTTGTTAAGAACGATTTGGACAGACTGATGCGCGAGACTTACTGGATCCATACTTTAAATACAACTTGGCCCAGTGGTATGAACAGTAGCGTATTATTTGATGTGTGAACTTAACATATCTTATATTCATTAGTAATGGTTTTTCATATAGTTATGTTGGGTTTTATATTTAGTGAAATCCTAGACATTTCTAATTCTTTGAGACTCTTAAACATATCTGGACTTAAATTGCCTGAATGATTGAACTGTTATTTAAATAAAAAAAAGATTGTCATATTTTACATAGTGTCTAACTTGGAACTTTACTACTTGATATCTGATATTTACTCAAAATTTCCCATAGAACAACACTTCTTCAGTTTAGTTTTTAAACTTCCAAAAATGATTTTCAATCAGAAACTTCCAATTTGAAAAATAATTCTACAATTCCAACTACGGTTCAATCAACTGATTATGAAATACAGCTGTTAAATGCATTTCAATAAAACTGAACAAATGGTGCGAATATAAAATAAAGCGTCCCGCTGACCAATAGTTCTTCAGTATAGCCTGAATTTTGACCTTGAATATTGAATAACTATAAGTATAAACTAAACTAATTACAGTAAGATCTCAGTAAAATCATGGTTCAGTGCTCAAAATTGAGACTATAGTGTACTTTATGGCCCCTCTGACATATCTAAGTTATGTAATCTTACATAACATACTGATAAGGGAGAAATTGAAGCAAAGGTTTAAGTACTGCCTAAGGCAATAAAACAACTTGAATAGGCTGTGGATTAATGAGGGACCAGCTTCATTTCTTAAAACAAGAGGATAAGATTAATTGTTCCAATGAATAATGTACAGACCACTTTTTTCTACTAGTTTTTTAATGAAAATGACAGCTATCAGAACTGCAGCATTTTGTTGAAAATCCCAAGTTCTTTAATAATACCAGACATTAATTTCTGCCTTTCTGATTCAAATGCAGAAAATGATAAAAATATTTCACTCTTTTAAAATTGTGATCTTTTTCAACAGTGCACACTATTTATTGGCAAATAAGTATTGTTTAATAATCAACATACCATCAAGTCCAAAATGTACAGGGTGACTGCATGTATATTGAATTTAGGGGTTTAAAAGCTGTGGACAACACACAAAGTTAAGGAAACCTAAAGCAATATGCAATAAGACCATCACTTAAATAAAGACTGTTTCAGAAAATATCAAGTATATTATTGGTACATTAACCTAATACCACTGGCACTGGACACTAAATCAATAGAAAAGTAAAGGACATACACTGGTAACTTTGTTTATAACAAACTCATTGGTACCATATCATTATCAGGAGTTTGTTATATCCATATAACATTTTCATAAGAAAAGTAAAATAAAGAAAGAATCTCGGGCAGAGAAAATATATTCCTTATATCCTGATTTGGCTATATCCACAGTCTTACATACAAATTTTACTATAAATCAAATATCATTTCTTAATAAAATATCATAAAAACCAGAATACACAAAATCTAATAAACAGTTTTAAGAAAAACATGTAGCACTGATTTCTGTGAATGCTCTTTAAGAATGGTGTTGATTAATGTTATTTTACATTGAAAGGAAGAGTCACCCCAAAAAGTTCCTGTCTGGCCGGTCAGGGAGAGAGGGATAACAATGTACATGACGCCATGCAATCCTTCTACAATTGGTTTCATCAAAAACAAATTTCAGTATAGCATCATGCGCCCCTACTTAAAGGACCAACCATTTCTGACTTTTGTAACACTTTCTTAAAGCACATTTACCAGTCAGGGGTGTAACTTGTATAAGTTATTTTGAAAATAACTTCTATAAGTGATATTTGAATTATTTTGTGAATAAAGTTACTTCCCTTTGCTGAAAGAATTAACTCCCTTGAAAGTTGAGGTGACCAAAATAATGGGAATATCATAAAATAACGTATACAGGCCATAAATCAACATTTCAGTTTTTTGTGAATTTCTTCATAACTAGCAGATAACCTCTGCAAATACCTTTAGATAAGAGAAAGAAATGCAGGTTCTTTCTTTATAGCTGACAGTAATGACTTTTCAATTAGACATAATGGATTTATTGCCAAAATTGTCTAACAGATGAACTGAAAAATCTCCTACTTCAAAGCCCTTGCGTAAGAAGGTTTTGCCAGTGCGTAACATATTTTATTTCATAATCTTGAAGTTCAATGATCAAAGAAATAGAAAAAATGTGTAACTCCCCAGAAAATTTGTATCCTTGTGAAAAATGATGTTAAATCTTTGTACTGTTTTGACGAAAATAACTTGAATAAGTGATCATGACTGAAAAATAACTTAAAGAAGTGATTAAGTGAGTGATGAATAAAAGATAAATATCACTTGTAGAAGTTATCTAAAATAACACTAAAATAACTTTAACAAGTTACACCCCTGACTGTTTACCTGCCGAACTCTATACTTTAACACCAGACACTGGTCAGTCAGGACTATATAGATGCATACGTTAACCATTATTTAACTAGCTGTCGGTTCAGCAACCGGCCAATCAGATCTAACCACTGCTGGGATTCAAAACTTTGACCCTCACCCTACTCCCAAGGCAGATGCCACTATACCAAAAGTGACAGTATGTATGCATTGGCAAAGTGGGCGGGGAGGGGGCGGGTTAGAGAACCAGACCTTTTCATTCTAACATGTGGGAGCAATTGAAATTGCAAGTGAAAATCTATCAGACACTTTTCACCCATGTACAGCTATTTCATTGTTTATCCAAGGTCGGAATAGAAAAACTTGCTACAGTAAAGTTATCTGCTTTCATATTAAAAAAATTATATGATGAAAATTTGATTTAAATTGCTTCTTAGAAGGACGCTTGTTGGTAAACAGAGAAGTAACTTTTACATGTTTCATTAACCCTTAAGTCCTTGGGTCAAAAATACATGGTTATTTCATTGTCGATATATACCAACAAAAATGCTTTAAATTTGCATTTGTGCATATAAATGTTAAATACTGCAATGTACAGCTGTTTCTCTTCCTCAGTAACCAACACGCCAGTTTGAGCCCCCAGAAAGAAATACCTGGCAGTGACGGTCATTTTTTTTATAGGCATTTTTGTCATGTAAGTACTTATGTCGCTTATAGGGGCACTCCCTACAAAGTACATCTAGCAGATTAAATTCTCGAAACAAAGATTATGTGTTCAATGAACGCAAAATGATAAATAAATACAATTTCAAAAAAGAACCTATGGCAAAAAATGCCTCATTTTGCCACAATTAATCAGGTAAGGTGACTCATCAGCTGTCATCGCTGGTCTCTATGCATCTATAACTTTGAATAATTATAATAACCAAGAAGTTGACGATCTTTGTTTACCTTGAAACTAGATTGTTTTTATAATAGCTCTATGTTTTCAAAAGTAAGACATCACGGCAAAGCCGAGAATAGGTAAAACTGCAAAAATTATCAGTACCCGGATGTGCGAGCTGAGAATTATTTTTATGAAAATTAAGGGAAATCGTACATGCACAACTTTAGGACTACGCACCACGTTAGAAAAACAAACCACAGTACCAGTAGTACCATGAGTACTGTACAGGGATACAATTGTTTATGAACTGTTAACTTAAAGTCTATTAAAACCTGACATTTTACCATATATCTGACGGTCTGATCATAAGATATAGATATGTAGGTTATATCCCCTACCCGAAAAGACAACAAGAAAATTTGTAAATTTATCATGTTTATATCATTATGCCTCAATGTTTTATCAATGTTTCACGCCCATAATAAGACAAACTGAGTTAGCATTCTACTGATTCTGTAACAGCAGCATGTGACCACTGGAATTATACTGTCAGATACTGTAGCGTGGTGTCTATTTTCGTGTTTTCCTTGTGATGAACCCTAATGTCCATAACAGTTTGTCAAATACCAAATTATAATTTTCAGCTCTGCATTGTGTATCAGCATTTTCCTGAAGTTGAATTTTTCATACCAGTACTGGTTGAAGTCCTACATCCGGACGCTGTTTAAACATATTTTACGATAACTCTGGTAATTTTTGTATCTAGCAAACTTTTAACAGAAGTAAGTTAGGTCTTCTCCCAAAAGAAAACTTCTAGGAAAAGATCATTTATATATTTTTGCGGCCAGGTAGTGAGGTCACCAAATTGCTTAATTATATTGCCCAACTGTACCATGTATCCGGACAGCATTTTTAAAAAGATTTTATTTTTTGTGATGTTAGCTTTTGAATTGTGTAAAATGTTTCAATCATTTGACCCATAAATGAAATTTCATGAAAAAAGTTAAACTTGTGATTTTTATTTGCCGGGCCTCACAGAAATATTGAGCATGCACAGTATGTCATTTTCAATTTCCTCTCGACAATGTTAACATGCTTTCAGTGACTAACAAAATAGTGAGATTTCTTGATCAAATTATTAATACTTACATTATACTGTCATTTTTGCACTTTGATGATTGAAATCAAGTGTCTGTTTGATCAACAATATATGACTGTAAATATTAATTAGGAAATAATCTATGACTTTGAGTGCTTTATCGGAATTGAAGCATTCCCCCGCGAGGCGATGTGCCTGGCGGAATAATTCACTAGGACAAAGCCATAAATCATTTTGATTCTTATTATCTTATAAGCCGAAATGTTTTAAAATGATCGTAACTACTACGGACCTTTTTTCAGTTCGGCAGTAATGTGTAAAATTGCATACATAGTGGCTGTTGGAATTCACTCATCTATACAGGCAACCATTCTAGATAACACACTATTATACAAACTTATTTTAGTTTTAATCATCTAATACATGAAATATAAAAAATAACTGACTGTGACATTATGCAGAAGATGTAAGATTCAGAACCGAACAAAGGAGACAATCAATTAAATGCATACTGTAATTTAAACTTTTGAACGTTTTAATGTGGAGTAATGACGTCAGTGTGATGGCATAAATGTTTTCATTCTTTGTTTTGTCTACCAGAATCAAAACAATGCATGACTGACTGTGAATGCTGAATTTCTTGACTTTTTGAAAGGAAAGCAATGGGACGGTACTCTAAGGGCTACTTGACGTAATCAAAAATGATATTTAGGCTCTTAAACAAAACTTTTTCATGTGACTGATGTACTTATACAATATTATTCCTTTTTCTATATATTTGATTTAATTTAGTGCACAGGAGTAAAGTAGAAAAGTCGGAAGGAGCTACTTTCATGTCCGAAACTCTACCTACATAAAGCACTCGAATTGACTTATAGAAATAAACCATACAGTAGGCATATTAGAACAATAAATCACGCATTTTCGCAAGTGTCCGGTTTGATTGTCGTCCTTGTCTGGTGGTCTCCAACCAGTATAGTAGAAATTATTATTTTCAATGCTTTCCAAATATTTTGTAAACATAACATGAGCTTAATATCAGTAATAAATGCAAGACACCTACATTTCTGGCTGTAGTGACCATTTTTTGTGTACTTTATGTCTAGAGTGGTGGAACCTTTGCTGGCGGTATCCTTATGCTGGTGAAAAAAAAATGCTATTTACAGAAAAACAGATGAAGAAATAATTTTCAAGGTATATTCAGCATTGATAGTCGATGAAATGCTTTTACAGCAAACATAGTGATAGCCGCGCATGCAGCTCTGTGAGCCCACAGCAGCAGATACATTTGTTCTGGATCCATTTCGCTAGAAAAATTCTTTAATAATAAACATCAAAATCAACCAGTTAAAGTTAGCATTTTTGATAAAACTTGTTCTTTTTTGTATAAAAATATATTTTCTATGGAAACTGTCATTTCTTTTTAGTTAATATTTAGGCTCTAAAAACTGTTTCCCACCTGTTGATTGTCAAATATCACATACCACCAACATTGGTTCCCTTCATGGTTAAAGTTTTGACATGTGTCATGTCAATAGCTCCCAGAATGACATAGTCACCTGACGACGCACATCAACATCTTGTTTCAATTAAGCAGGGATAACATTGTGTTTTCGCTGAGGCAAATCAAAATGGTTAGGATTTCCTGCTTTCTCAACAGCCGATATACAGTTAAACTTCATTCGCTGGAACTCGAAGGGTCTGGCGATTTCGGTTTGAGGGATCGGTAGTTCGAGCAATCGAGGTTTGTCAGCATGGTCAGTCACGGGGGTCGTCATACATCTTTTATCGAGACCACATCGGGAGTTATTGCACATACAATGGTACACACATGTAAATGTGCATGTATATTATAAACTTGTAGCTTACCCTTGATTAAAAGACAAATTAAAGTGTTGTAATGTAAAAGTATGAAACGTTTGTCATTCATTAAATAATTTATTCAATTTTCTGAAGAAAAAAAAAAATAAAATTAAAGCCAATCTGCTACTTATATATATAATACTATATAAACATCGTGAGCGACTTTCAGTCTGTTTGTACATCATAACCTTTAATTGCAAATTTAACTAAGTGTGAATAACACACGCCAGCGCTTGTGTCTGACAGCTGATTATCAATGCATTGTTTGCTCGATAATTGAGATTATCACCTTTTATTGTTCGAGCCAAAGGATGTACTTTACAATGAAACAGATCTGAAGGGACCGCGGTACAGGTTCGAGAGATCAGTGTTCCGAGGTTTTGGTGGTGGAACAATATGATTTATATTGAGCTTTAGCCGGGACCGCCGGTCGGGTCCATTCGGTAGTGTTCGAGCGAACGAAGTTTAACTGTACATTCAAAATACCTCGAGCATAGGTTCCCCCACTCTAAGCACCCCTTGTATGGTCCTGCTAAACCGATACATACTCAAAAATTATCTCCACAAACGCACAGGTAGTCGAACCATAGCCACACACCTTATTACCTATATAGGTGGGTGGGGTATGGTTCGACCTCCTGTGCACAAACGGAGTCCATATGGATAAGATTTGCAAAATAGTCACCGTTCGTATTCTGTCCCATCTATTTCTAAATTAAACAAAAAAACATGCAAATTTCACCAGCTTTTCCTTGCTTACCAGTAAATACTTTTGTTAAGATATTTGTCTAACACAACCTTCCATGTCGAGATCTGGCAAAATACCGCAACGAATTAATCACTGACTTTGTTGTTATAATCTACAACCCATCTTGCGAAATAATGTACTGGACTGCAGTTAACAAAAACTTGAACGGGACATAGTGTCACATATATCAAAATTAAAATATCCGGGGCCGGGATACTGATAAATTAATCATAAAATTTGTCCGGTACTGTAGTTTAAATTGTTTCTCTGCAGTATCTGATCAGGAACGGTCTACGCAACGTATGAATTCCTGCTCTACTGTAGATTATTATTTTATTATTTATATTTATTATTATTATAAAGCAGGTCAGCAATAACATCGGCACTTAAAGTACATTTCAATGTTATTCTGACAAAGATATGGTTCATTGATTAGTGAAACGACAACAGCCGTGAAAAAAACGGGCTGGGAATCTTCTGATTGGCTGCTGGTTTTGGACACGCCTCTTTACCGGGGTACTGCTTCCATATTTGGAGTGACCCGTTTTTTTAATCTTTTTTTACCGGCTGTTCTTTCCATATTTGGAAATGAGCCGTGAAACCGCGGTAAAACGCGGTAAACGCGTGAAATTGCCCGCGTTTACCGGGCGTTTACCACGCGGTAACAACCATGAGGTAAACGGAACAAAAACGTGAGCGCCACTATGCATCCTACTGTACAAACATATAATTTGAATTCTTCCGTTCAAATCGGCAATACTTTCTCCACAAAACAGTCTTAAATCGCGATAAAATAGGACCATATTTGTGAAATAAAATAAAATCCTAAACTATCCAATGGTTTAATTGGATATCAATTTTCAGGTTTTCTACTTAAAATGATGGAAATGTTAGCCACAATCCTTGGCAGTCATCTTTACGTTAATGTATATACCCGGTTTGTCATAGATAAGACATAGCAGTCAGTTACATAACCGTTTTTCTTTTGTGTATTTAAAAATAAAGTAACATAACAATAGTTTATGAGGAGACATTTTTATAATTTACTTTTATTAGTAGGTAAACCTTCGAACATTTATTTAGAAGGGTCGCCGTAATATGAATCATAACTGCAACAGTAATAATACTGGACAAAGTCGTCAACAGTTTCAGAGGAATTCTTCTTCTTTCTAATTTTATAAGGTCTAGTCGTTTGTCCTGTATTGGCGTCTATGTCCGACCCCAGCATTTCGCCAATAATGCTGTTAAATTTGAATTCTTAGTGATTCGAAGTAGGAGATAATACGCTCCTGATTTTTGACATTAAGATTTTTCTCTCTCAAATTTTACAGGGTGACAATACCACGTGGTCTATTACGTCAATTTTGCTAATCCGCGAGGCTGATTTTCACAACAATTGCCGTCAATTCGAAGTTTCAAAAGGGGGTAAGTTTTTTCATAGTCAACCAATTTTCATCAAATAAAGCGCATTCGAGCACGAAAACAGTACACTACCATCGGCTGATACTGATCTTATGTGCAAATTGGCAGTTTTGGAGAACACTCTGGAAAACCTCTGAAAATGAAGCTGCACAAGTATGATAATCCTTGAAGTCGCTCTTTAAGTTTGCAAATATCATAAAAACTACGTTTACATATACCTCATGATTACCACTGAGCAACTCCAATTTTCGATCATTATCAAGCCGTCGAAACGATTTTCGAAGAAACGAGCATTTTGCAAAAAATAAAGGAAATTACAAATTATGCTAATCCTTGAAGTCATTTTATTTTGCTTATCTTTGAAGTCGTTTTTGCTTGTAACTCCAAAATGGAATTTGTTGAAATGTTTGAATAATACATGCATTTCCTTATTTTTAGAATGAATAATGCAGAGACATTCATTTGCGGCAGATGTGACAGAAAGTACAAATTTAAGCGCAACTTCGAGCTCACGAGAAATGCCCTACCGGCACTCATCCTTTTTACTGCTGTGATAAAGGATTCAATTCCCAAGAAGCCTTGAGGCTACACAGGTGTGATTCTTTTTAAATACTGTGAAGTCTTAGTAAGACTTAAGATTTTTATAAATACATGATAAATTTATAGATACGATAGTGATAGCACATTGTATTGTGTTCAGTTTATTTTTAAATGATGTTGAAATATACATGTACTTCAATTCTAATTCAATGTCAGATGATTTACGTTTCTTCAAGAAAAAAGACACTGATTATCACTTTTTACATTATCATTGAAAAAACATGCCTTATATCTATAGCATGTACTACCAATTCAAATTATAATCAAGGAAAGTATTCGAACAAGTAAAGGTCAGCTTAACCGGTAAGACAACATTCTTGGTAAAATAAGAACTACACATAATTTTGATTCGAAATGCGTAATGGGACTTTAATAACCTCATCTTGGCAAACAGTACTCGCAAATTGTCAAACAATACAAGTATTATTTCAGTTTTCAAAATCGTTTTATTGGAACAAGTTCAAATGTCAGAATAACAAAATTATTAAGAACCTCTTGCTGTGAAATACATGTCTCTCTCAATCGCATGTGGGATTACTTGTCCACATTTTCTCTCTTTTCAGATATAGTAATCATGACGAATTGAAGCCGTTTTTGTGCACTATATATGGCAAGGGGTTTGCTACATGGAGCGGTCTTATGGAGCATGAAAGATGGGAGAAGGGTGACTAGAAATTTCCATGTCATGTATGTGACAGGAAGACCGATAGGAGATGCGGGAACACCTAGCAATGCACACCGACATGACAGAAAGGCCTTGCACGGTGTGTAATGCAGCGTACAAATACGCAAGCTCCTTATGCAGGCACATGAAACAAAACATGCTAAATGAGGATATTGAAGTACATTTTATCAGAGACTCCAACAGATATCCGAGTCAGAATGAAACTCAATATTAACCATAAGTTCAGAGTTATGTTTAAGTGTCGCCCTTTCGATACATAGGGATCGCTTTGTCCGTCCGTCGGTCCGTCCGTCCGTCTGTCCGTCACGAAAACTGAACGTTGGGTATAACTTTGTCATTTCTTGACCTTTCTTGAACTTTCAAATTATATTGCTCATGAAAACAGGGTTGTGATGTTGCCAAAAGCTTTTGAGTAAGTTCACAAATGACCGAGTTATGCTCCTTTCTGTACTTAAATTTTGTCACGAAAACTTAACGTTGGCTATAACTTTGCCATTTCTTAACTTTTCTTGATCAAACTTCCAGTTTATTTTGCTTATGACAACAGAGTCGTGATGCAGCAAAAATCGTTCGGTCAAGATCTCATTTGACAGAGTTATGCCCCTTTTTGTACTTAATTTTTGTCACGAAAACTTTACATTGGCTAAAACTTTGCCATTTCTTAAATTTTTCTTGATCAACTTCTAAATTATTTTGCTAATGGCAACAGGGTCGCTTTCAATCAAGGTCTCATTTGACGTAGTTCTGTCCCTTTTTGTACTTATATTTTGTCACGAAAGCTTAACGTTGGCTAAAAGTTTGCTATTTCTTAATACTTTTTCATTGAACTTCTAAATTATTTTGCTTATGTGAACAGGTTCGTGATGCAGCCAAAATCTTTAGGTCAATGTCTCATTTGACATATTTATGCCCCCTTTTTGTACTTAGATTTTGTCACGAAAACTTTACTTTGGTTATAATTATGTCATTTCTTAATATTTCTTCATCAAACTTTCAAATTATATCGCGTATGGCGAATTATATCCAGTAGAGCATAGGTACTCAGGAGCCTTATTGTTTGTACTTAAAAAGCAACATGAATTCACAAATTGTTGTATTATTTTTATGATCTCACTACATTACCAAGGCAGTAATATTTAATCAATTATCATGTTTCACGTTGTCTTCCCATATCTTTTTATTCGTAAAAGTAGTGTCATCTTATTTTAAACATTATTGCTTCCATACAGAGTAACATATACTCTATACACTGAAAATGTTTTGTTAATGAACATTGAAGTTATGGAACTTTCAAGCTAATTGCAGTAATCTGTTTGATATTATGGTCGCAATACATCTATGTTTATAGTTTAAACAAATGCTATCATGTTCATAACGATAGCTTGAAAAATGGCATTAAAGGTCTCATATATGTACTTATTTAGTTATTTATCATTCGTTTAACATGTACCTTCAATGCATATTGAACATGACACGATAATATTACAACCCATGATTTCATAACAGATGTATTTGTTATAATTTTACATAAATAAACATAAATGAAACGAATTGCGTTTCTACTTTGTTAAATGATTTAACATGGATTAGCGTGCTTTATGATCTCATAGTTAATGTAATTATACATGGTTACACAAAAAAGTATCATGTAAAAGTGAATTCGAGGCAGGCCAATTGCTTAAGGTAAGCATTTAAAACAACCTATCCTTCATTTTTCACATTACATATCTATATATTTCTTAACAAATAAATTTGCAAAACTGCGTTGAATAGTTTGAGTTTGATTGTTCATTCTAGATCGTTGAGGTCAATGCCAAGCCTTAATGTGGGCAAAAGTTTACTCTCGTTTCTTCTAGCCTATTGCCACCGTACGCCTAAAAGAGTCCTTAGCTACTGCGTTTCTGTCTGTCTTGGTGTCAGCCATTTTTGTCTTCATTTTAACTTTAACTCTCCCTTGGTTATCCAACTTTGATCTCTGAAGCAAAGTATCAGTTGCATTTACTCAATGGAATTAAATGTCTTTTGTCGGCCTTCTTGTCACACACATCACATGAAATTTCAAGTACGTCTCCCATCTTTCATGCTCCATAAAACCGCTTCTTGTAGCAAACCCCTTGTCATATATAGTGCACACAAACGGCTTCAATTCGTCATAATAACTATATCTGAAAAAAGTGAAAATGTGGACAAGTAAACCACATGCGATGGAGAGAGAGATATATTTCACATCAAGAAGCTCTTAAGATGTTTGGTATCCCGAGACATTTGAACTTGTTCCAATAAAACGATAAAAGTCCCATTACGTATTTCGATGTAAAATAACGTGTAGTTCTTATTTACCACGAAAGTTGTCTTACCGACGAAACAGACTTTTACTTTCCTTGATTATAATTTGAATTGGTAGTACATGCTATAGATATAGTGCATATTTTTTCAAAAATGTTGTAAAAAGTGAAAATCAGTGTCTGACAATTGAAGTATATTTCAACATCTTTTAAAAATAAAACTGAACACAACACAATGTGCTAACACTATCGTATCTGTAAATTTATCATGTATTTATGAAAATCTTAAGTCTAACTAGAACTTTACATTAATTAAAAAGACTCACACCTGTGTAGCCTCAAGGCCTCTTGGGGATTAAATCCTTTATCACAGCTGTAAGAAGGCAGAATTCCGGTGTGGCATTTCTCGTGTGCTCGAAGTTGCGCTTAAATTTGTAGGGCCTACTCTCTGTCGGAATTTCTCGGCATCATTCATTTTTCTGAAACTAAGGAAATGCATGTATTATTCAAACATTTCAACAAATTCCATTTTGGAGTTACAAGAAAAAACGACTTCAAAGATTAGCAAAATAAAATGACTTCAAGGATTAGCATAATTTGTAATTTCCTTTATTTTTTGCAAAATGCTCGTTTCTTCGAAAATCGTTTCGACGGTTTGATTATGATCGAAAATTGGAGTTGCTCAGTGGTAATCATTAGGTATATGTAAACGTAGTTTTTATGATATTTGCAAAATTAAAGAGCGACTTCAAGGATTATCATACTTGTGCAGCTTCATTATCAGAGGTTTTCCAGAGTGTTCTCCAAAACTGCCAATTTGCACATAAGACCAGTACCAGTCGATGGTAGTGTACTGTTTTTGCGCTTTATTTGGTGAAAATTGGTTGACTATGAAAAAACTTACCCCACTTTGAGACTTCGAATTGACGGCAATTGTTGTGAAAATCAGCTTCGCGGATTAGCAAAATTGACGTAATAGACCACGTGGTATTGTCACCCTGTTTTAGCACTTCTTGTCATTTTATAAGTGATATCTAGAGCTTAATGTTATTAGTGGTATATAGAGCTTAATGTTATTAGTGATATCTATAGCTTAATGTAATTAGTGATATCTAGAGCTTAATGTTATTAGTGATATCTAGAGCTTAATGTATGAATGCTTCTGGCCACATTTGGAGAATTTTCATTACGCGGTTCATTTTCTTATGTCATGCTTTCTATTGATATTAAAATCCTGTGTCCAAGAGTCAGTAACTCATAAGAACTCATAATACTAACAAGATTGATTTGAGTTCTAAGAATGAGAAATAAAGTATACATGTATAGTAAAACTGAATTGCAGTGACGCCTGTTTGACTCATTTTCATCTATTCTACATGTACACCAGTTGTACCAAACACAAGACTTAAGTAAGTTTTTTACGCTTTTACGTTTTTTTCGGTTTTTACGCTTGACCTTACATTAACATTGAATATTTGGAAAATATTGTGCTTTCGTTCATCTTTGGTACAAACTCCTGCTGAAAATAAAAACAGAAAAACTTGTGAGTATGATGTTTAATTTACCAGCGAACATCATGATTTATTTCTTGTATAAGTTTTGCTTTTTGATATGGAAACAATTGTTGCCGGTGATTTTGCTTATATTTATCACAATCGTCATAGATTAATGAATCCAAGTTAGTAGAAGCCGTTTCTTGTCTTAAACTGTTATAATTTCCATACTGAGTGTTTTTCTGTTTATGTATAGGATAACTTGCTGTTGGAGATATATAAGTCCACACCCAATGTAGAGGTGTGAAAACATCTGTAGTGCTATTATATCCGCGAGATAGCCTGAGTGTTAAGGGCATGAAGTTGGGTTTTAGAGCAATGAGTCGACTCTCAAAGAAAATCTTGTTCATGAATTTAAAACGCGTCGGTCACCTTTACTCTGAGTAAATGATCAAGAATGATAGTACTACTTTTATACATTACACTCTTCAATCATTTGTATATAAACATTTAACGTTTTTTTTTATTTCTGAGTACATGTCACCACTTTTCACTTCCCCAAACTACATTTAGCACTTTCACAGTCCAGTTGTACTTAAAACAGTAAACAATAGGACTCAGACAGTTGAACAAAGTAAGGGGTAATCTATTTCAGATTTGTCTACACCACCATTGGTAGAAACAAGTAAGATGTGTAACACTTTTAAACATACAATGTATCTAGATTGAAGATATGGATATTGTGTAAAAATCAAACATCAAACTACAAATTTTATCATCGTTTTCTTCATACACATGGAACAAATGGGTTTTCATTACGTGCCAAACCTATTCTTTCACCAACCTATCTGCAGTTCAAAGTAGATCTATTAAGCGCTTACAGCGCTTTGATTTGTGTTTATTATGGCATTGCGCATGCGTATCAATGACATTTTAAAAGAAATCGCCTACTTTCGATTTGTACAGAAATGCCTTGGAGAATAATCCACATTCACCGGGAAATATGAGATGAGTGACCATAAAAGTAAGAATTTTAATAACATAAACATATTTAGTTTAATACGACGATTAACTAGAGATTTGAAAGGGGGGGAGAGAGTAAAGGGGGTATGGGTCTAAAATGTGCAGATACGATTTGTACGGAAAGTTGCCTGGCTGACTGTAAACATATATTTTACTAAACTAAATATTTTTAATTTATGGAGTGCGTATAAAATACACCAGTTTTGTTTAAATTAGCGTAATGTGTTTTACAGTAAAATCAGCATGAACGTTCATCTGTACGAATAATTGTGGCGTGGAATGCAATTCTGGGGCTTCTGGACGTTGACGTCGTTATCGAGAAAACGCGAGATTAACAAGCGCCATTTTTTCTCTTCAATTTTGACATATTTGCCTAAAAAAATGATCTGTAAACTTTCAAAGAATTACAGGTCGCTACTTTTAATCACTGATTTACATGCATTAATCATCAAGAAGTTTAATTTCGTGGTAAACAACCTATGACAATTCAAATATCACAAGCTATTGATTAATCTGCTGAGTACCGATTACGTCATAAACGGTGTATTTCCGCGAAGGTCAAAGTGCTGAATACTTTTACTTTTTAAAGTCGATTGAAAGGTTAGATACGCATATATGTAGTTGATGTTGACGCTGGATGTGTTTGTACCACCTTCTAATCAAGTAAGTATTTTATTTCTCACCTGTTATTAGAGAACAATATCATTTTTTTCGATATTTTTAGACCCGGAAGTAAGACTGACACCATGGAATCATGTAGAAACGGTTTGTTGATAGCAACCAAGTTATGTTGATCACATACATTCAAATATACTGTAGATATAATTAATTGTAGACCTGTGGAAATGAGCCAGGTTGAATGTTCTCTGCCAAGAACAATTTTTTATCCTGCCAAAGACTTTAACTTAGGTTGTCAACCTGTGCTATACTGCAGTGGATGTCTGGTTGAAAAGGAATTCCAACAGTCTCAATGTTTGGCTAGCTCTTTACTTCATCAACATGGTTAGAATCCATGGAAAGATGGTACAGATTATGATGATTATAAATATATTATGCATGTGTACTGTCACAGCTATTATATGATTTGTGCTGCTGTTGATGCTGAGTGATGATAATGAATTTGTTCAGAGCTAAAAGATCTATTTGAGAATGATAAAATACTAGTAATTACTTTGTAAATAAATCTAAAAAGGGTTCTTGTGGTTGCAGTAAATATCATGGTACATTATCTGCTTGTTCAAAACTTGTAGATTTTAGTAAACATACTGCATATGACCTACCTTTACCAAAGATCATACATGGATATGTCTGTATGGGAATTAGTTGTTAAAATCCAACTTTGAAGTGAAACACTCTGCATGTAAACAGTAGGTATAGTACAAGAACTTGCTGTAAATTATGGTTATGAACTGGTAATTTGTTCCCTGTGCTTGCATGCTTTATCAAACTTTATCAAATTAATTTCAACATTCACATAGTATACTAATTGTGACATTATATTTATAGAATTTTCTTTTGTTTTAGGCAGCCAACCATGCAGACTAGATGCTGAACACAACAACCTATTTATCTCCATCAGTCTCAACAATTTGGGCCAAAGTGGGACACCAAGGAAATGCCATGTGTGTGCTGAAGGACCAGATACTGTTAACAGAGCTTATACATGTATAATTATGTCCTTTTTGTTTCTTCATTTAAATATAACAAATGAAAAAGTAAATTTATGATTCAGATCTGCTTTTGAATTCTAACTTGCATAGTTTTTGCCAAAAATTGTTTCTCAGTACTTGCTAGGCAGTCACACATTCTGTTATATATATATACATTGCATTATTTCTTTATAAAAATTTAGTTTTATACCTCTTTCTTTTACAGAGACTCAGATATTCTACTTGATAGATGAAAGTCAGTGCACTTGGAAGGCAGCAGAATGTGCAATAAAATTTCACAATACAGCTGAATGTCCAACTGTAGATGCAAGATACACAAAATGTACTTCAGGTATTTATTTTTTATGGTCTGCAAGGGTTTCAAATACTCCCAACAGTGCTTTTGTAACAAAACTACATGTATATAACAATTGAATGCCATGGTATGATATATTGAGATTTAAAGTTTTGAATTAAGATAAAACATATATATTGGCTGACATAATAACCTTTTTATGTCATAATATCACATTTTTGCAATATATATTATAACTACTCCTGAACTGAATGCATTTATTCTCCTACAAAAACTATATAATTGCCTTTTACGGATGAATACAAGCATATATAAGAATTGAAAATACTTACAGGTTAAAAAATTCCTAAAACAGCATTCAATAGCAGATCTTTATTTGATACTTTTGTGTCACTGTTACTGTTGAACATATGTGTATGGTCTCAGAATAAAAATTGATTTATAATGTCAGTATCTGATACTTGCAGAGATACATTTTCAAATCTTCAAAATGATTGCATTATATTTACTTTTGTTTTTCCATTCATTTTAGATACATATTGACAATGCAGCTGGACAAAATTAATGATCTGTTTGCTTGCTATGCAATATGGCTAGATTTAATAGGTAAGATTGCATGTCTTTCTAAACAAGAAAAACAGGCTAAGTATTGTTCAATTCATGGGCCCTCATATTATAACTAACATATATACATACACCTTATGCTAGTACTTTGTACCCACACACCTGCAACAATCAATTATCATTTGTTTAGGCTGTTTAAATTCATATTCTGGGATTATATGATGAAAATGGAAAGAGAACTGAATAGCAGACAGTAAGTAGACTGATTAAACTCCATGGGTAGTCAGAGTAATCACTTTAAGTTCTAACTTGCTCACAGAGCTACCTGTTCTTTAAATGTTATGAACCTGAGTTTTTGTTTTTAGTGATGGCATAGTTTTGTCAAACTGACTCAACAACCTAGTTTTGAAAGTTAACCAGTTAGCTTCCTTACAGAAATCTAAGAAACATGTTCATATTTTAAAACACTCTGTTGCTATTTCTTAATAATTTCACCTTACATTTTTCATCTGTAGCTGTTATGTAGAATCAGCTAGTCCATTCAACATTGAAGTCAAACTAAAGATGTGTGTTGTAAATGTATAGTGCAATTATACAAAACCGTTTATTTGAAATTAGAATATTGTTAAACTTTGTTTCTAAATATCAATTAAAAGCATTATTAAATGCAATTAAATATAATCTTGCATGTAACCCGGGAATGTTTTAAATTTCAGGTGTACATGAGAGAATTATGTGGAGTATGTCTGTGGCAGGGCACACAAAAATTGCCCCAGATTGACTCTTTGTGTATTTAGTGAATTGGAGGAATTTGACAAACTATGGGACAAATAACAGATACTGTGTGACATTAATCCCTAGGTTGCAACAATATACCATACATTTATAGAGGATTGTGAAAGTGTTTTTTAAAGTTGGAAGTCATTTTTGAAAACCATTTTTAACTTGTCAACCAGTTACTAAAATTGTACAATTTTTTGTCAGTTAAACTGAGCCAGGTATAAACACCTGAAAGTATTATATAAATTCTGAAGAGTTCAAACTTTAATCGTAAAAGTAAATTAAAGCAAATCCCTAAATAAGATGTAACGCCTGAAATTGTTTGTGGAGTGTTAATGCAATAAGTCAGTGGTATCTGTTTTAGCAGATTTTGTCAGTTGTTTTTTTAAGTGTAACATGGACAAAATATTGTCTATCTAAAACCAAGTGTTCCATCACAGTTTGAAGTGAAGGTTTTTTTAACTTTACTTGTATTGTTCTGTTTCTATAAGAATTAGTGTTTTCTCATTATAAATGGACACTTTCAATACTAATTGCTTTAAAAAGACATTGTTTTGTTTATGAATGAAATTAATTTAATTTACATTTTTCAAAATAGTTTTCTTTGCAATCTAGGCTAGAGAACTAAGAAAACAAGAATAAACCATAAAAGTATTCTGTAGTTGCTAGGCAACAAACTTGAAAATGGAAGTTTATTTTTAAACATTTATGCTGGAATCATTCATGTATATGTTACAGCTGGTGTTCCAATATTATATGTTTATTGAGATAAGTAGAATAATTTTGACTTATTTGACCTACTGTCCACATAACTTAGAGCCGGTTGCTAATTTACCAGGAATTTTGCACATGAACTACTCTGTCTGATAAATATAAATCTCTTAATATAACTAAAATGCAACTTAAATTCTCATGACTGAATAGTTACATATCTGGCTACCTATTCAGCTTATTGTTCTTATTGATACCAGTATTTCAGTCAGATTCAAAACATTAGTACCTTTAAAACTCAAATTTTGTGAATTATTCTTTGGTCGCTAGACAACATAATTATATCTGTAACTTTTGTGTTGATTCCCTTATGCAGTAATCATCATTTAATTTTATGAAGTCATGTTTGCAAAGAAAACAACTTGTTTATAGCTTGTTGAATAATATAAAGCAAGCTCCTTATGTGCTGTGAATACTGTAAGAAATGCCGTCTGTTGGTAAAATATATTTCTTTGCATTCTTTCTATGAAAAGTATTGTATCTTCAGAATACCTGCACATTTTGCATTGAAAATTTCCAGAATGTTTTAATAGACAGTGTTTTCAATTTATTTGCAAACAAAATTCTGTTTTGTGATAATTCTTTTTCAATTCTAGTAAATATATATTCGGTGGTTAGAAAAAAAATGAAATATTCCACAGTTGCTAGGCAACAGAACTATATATACATGTTTGGTTTGTAAGAAGTTACCTTTAAAATAATTAATGACATACAATAAAGAAGAAGTGCTCAGTTATATGTTTCTGTGTTCTATTTGCTATCCACAATAGGGTACTCTTTTACCTACATGAATGGAAGACAAAGGATTCAAAAGTGACATTAAGATGTTACAGGTTTGTTCATGAATATAAACACAAAATCTGGCATAACTTTGCCAATTTTCAAGATTTGACTCTCATATTTTCAGGTTTTACTTCAGAGATAACATAGATTTTAAAAATGCAAAAACATGAAAATCAATATTTTTGGCCAGAAGCCCCATAATAGCATTCCATGCCACATATCATGATTTTATAAGTATAAAAACAGGCTTGGTTATAAGAAATAATTATAAGGCTGTTAGAGGATGCACCCCGACCCCTATCACGCCATCTACGGGGCAAATAAAAGGGGTTGCCCCAATTATGGGGGCCTCAAGAAAAAAAAAGAAGGTAATTATAAGTATACAGTAAATTTTTAAAACGTAATACAACACAGCTTAATGATAGATCTATATGTAGCTGGGATATAGTGTAGATGATGTATATTCGTATTCTATAAGCTACAATATATACTCAAACGAACAGTCGTACTGTGTTTGATTTTAGGTTATACATGGCAAAAAAAAATGACAGATTTAATGTTGATACAGGTGTCAGATAACAGATAGCGGACATAGTGTACGTTTCAACAGGTACATGTACATTGTGTATAGACTTTAACATTAATTAACAATAACATTCCGATGGGTTAAAATCGGTGTACTCAGTTGATATATAGAAGTCTAGTATCATAAATTTAATATTGTTTAAACCAAACTACACGTATGTACAAGTAAATACTGTTTTAAAACCAAAGGCCGATGGTGTATTTTGGCTTAATTGTGAAATAAAAACCTTAAAAAAATAAACCTTTATTTTTCATACTTATAATTGACAAGGGAAACGACTCCCAAAATCCCCTTTCTCAACTTGATTTTGCATTGACCGCCACCAATTAAACAATACTTATGCATATCTCATTAACTGTTCATTTTGTGCCTAATTGATTCTAGTACACATACACATAGCCAAAGAAACCATATCTTGCAACAGAAAGTCGACACTGACTAAATAAAAAATCGTCTACTGGGACATCTTTAGGTATGAGTAGCCTAAATTGGGGAAAATTGGAACTTTCGGACCTTCACTATGTGCTTGATTGCTTATTTGCTGAAACTAAGTGGATGCATACGGAAAAATTATTTTGAAATAATCGCTGGATGATAGATCACGAAAGAAATACGAAGAGAAAAATCTGGATATAAATTTTAATTAAAAGATTTCATATTTGAAAATTCTGACATATTTGGTCGGTGAGCACTAAAACTGCCACGAAAATGGGGGTGGTGTTATTCGGCTCCAAATTACTGGCATAAAGTATTGGATCACATGTATAAATTTTGTTATTTTTATGTGGGACTAGGGTGATTCTACAAAAATAATGCATTTTAGCAGTCGGTGAGATTTTGGGTAGTCGCACCGGCCGAAAACCTTATAATGTAAGTCTATGGAAATGTATTTAGGCTACTTATACCTATAATCCATATACTGGCACTCCCACGTGGTTAGGCTGTATACTGGTCCGTTTTCAACTAACCTACAATTAACCGATCAGGATTCTGCCTGTTGACGTCAGAGAAACATATAAGCGACCGAGATAAACAAGCGACAGATTGGTACACAGGTGCACAATGCATTGTGGACGATATAATATTGACCAATACAATTGTTGAGAATTCGTAGTTTACTTGTTGTACCAATCTGTAGCTTGTCGAGCGATGCAACATGAGTCAAGTTTATGAACTGGTATGCCACAAATCGATTTAAACGATCTCTTTCGAACAGAAAAAAAAACGCTAAAGGCCTCGGGCCAATATCTGCATTAGGCTGGCCAATATCCTCTTGGCGCACAATGGCCGTTCAATAACTTCTTATTAATTAACGAATGAGCCGGACCGGGGCGTGATAATCGGCCCCTCAATTGTATAATGGCACTCGTGCAGAAGCCATCCATTGTGCCGTGATACACCTTGCGGATCGATTAGTCTCAGCTGTGTATTATCCTCTAAATATAGACCAATGTAAGGTCAAGTTCTTCAACATGGTTTCTAATCAGAATGCAACAACTACTGAATAAGATCATTGTAATTTCAGTCTCATAGATTCTTTATATTTGATGTGCTTAAAATGGTCTATTAAAACTACATACTCATTTTAGAACTTACAATTTCAATGTTCATGCCCAGTTTTCTTTGATACTGGATTAATAAAACAGAGACTACAAGTGGTATGTGCTTAATCAATAACGTTTTGAAGGTGTTTTTCCATTTGTAGGTAGGATACACGTTTCAATGTCCATGTTTGTTTAATAGATAGCTTGTGTGATACTTCTGATCTTACAAAAGTTCTTGTTTGAAATGATATACATTCGTAGGCCACAGTGCCACACATATAATACCAACACATCAGTATTTGGACTGACATCATCATTATTGTTCATTCCACTAACTGTGATGATTAAGAAGTTTATAAAGCTTATCTGTCTTGTTGGAGTCATGACAATACAGTCAAATTATTTCACATTATTTCAGCCTCGCTGGTTGACAAGTCGGTTTTCTTTTCAGGCTTTTTGTGATTTTCTAATAAGAAATCAAACTAAACGACGTTTATGCTATATCAAAACCTGTTAGAATTAATAGTATAGTAATTGTATATTCTATCATATTTCTGACGTCACCTGACAAGAAGTGGCAAGGTGAGGGTATTGTGACAGTTGTACGTCGTGCGTCGTTGTCAGCATTATTACTTGATATAACATCTCCTTTAAAACTGTACAGTAATCATCCATGCAGAGTCCTCTATCAGATGCATGCATTGAAGAATTGTAAAATGAATTGGCAAACATGTTCAGCACATAGTGATAAAGTGTCATGCGCAAGTACCAGGTCCAAACCTTGGCAGTCAAGGTCAGATTGTGAGACAGCATTCGTCACTTAGGAGTGGCAGCTCTTGTCTGCAAATAAGTATTATTGTAAGTGCAAGAATTAAAAGTGATCAAATCTATTTGTTACCAATGTTGAGACATATTCAATCCAAATATGGTTAACTAGGCAGCATTTGTACTTTCATGAAAATAAACATGCATAATTTGGAAATTCAGATGATGAAAGTACTGAATACTACGACAATATGACAGAAATAGAGTCAGGTAGGTATGTATTTTTATCTCACCTGGGCACAAAGTGCTCATGGTGAGCTATTGTGATAGCGCTTAGTCTGTTGTCCGCCTTTGTGCATTATCAGCTATTACTTCGAACAACATCATTCCTCTCTTAAACCACTTAACTAATTCCAACCAAATTTCATAGGAATGATCGTTGATGATCCTCTTCCAAACTTGCTGAAACATTTCCGGTCCGCTGCACCAACCCGCCACCCAAGCTAAATATAGAAGAATCTTTAAACGTCATCTCCTCTGTTAACACGAAGCAAATTTCAACTAAACTCCATAGGAGTGTTACTTAGATGGCCCTCTACCATAATTGCTCAAATAGTTCCACTGCTCAGTATAGCCACCACTGCTAAAAAGTACAAAAACGTTTAAACAACATTCTTAACTACTGTGCAAATTTTAACTAAACCTCACACGATTGATCCTTAGATGGTTTTCTACCAAAATTGCTCATTTGTGTCAACCCCACTGCAGAGAATGACTGCCAAAGTTAAAAAATAGAAAAAACGTTTAAACATTGTCTTTTCCATAAGCACTGGGATAATATCAGCTAAACAGGCTTGTTTCTTGGATAGTCCTCTACCTAAACTGATCAAACGGTTTTGCTCCGCCGCACACATTGGCCTACAGGGCTTTTACTAGAAAATAGCTTTAAACAATAGCTCCGCCTTAACCACTGGTCCAATTTCAGCTAGACTTTACAGAATTGTTGTTATGATGGTCCTCTACCAAATTTGGCTTTGTTGCACAAAATGGCCGTCATAGCTAAAAATAGAAAAAAAACTTTAAACTACATTTTCTTAGCCACTGGGCCCATTTCGACCAAACTTCACATGATTGTTCTTTGATTGACAATTCAACTTCACCACACAAAATGGCTGCCACTGCTGAACATAACTCTTAAATTACTTCTTCTCCTTAGCTTCTGTGTCAATTTCGGTCAAACTTCACAGGATTGTTCATTGGATAGTCCTCTGCCATAATTGCTCAAACGTTTCGGTTCTATTGCACCGGAGTTGAAAAGAGGAAAACCTTTGAACGACATCTCCTTAAGCCCTGGATCAGTTTCAAGCAAACTTCATAGGATTATAGCTTGGATGGTACTCTACTAAAATTGCTTACATACCTTTGCTCAAATGCACAATTGCAGGCATCTCTTGAGTTTCTTTGTTAACTCAGACCGATGAGTGATATAGGGTCATCATGGCCCTCTGGTTACTGTTTCGAGCGCAAACTATTTTTCACAGCGTTATAAGTGCAACATAGTTACTCATCAAAGCAGTCTTGTAGAAAAACATGGCCACCAGAGAGTGCGTTTTAATCCATGAGCATATATATAGAGAAATGTATGACAAGATTTAAATTTTAGTTTATTACTTATCAGTAATGTCAGGTAGTTGCAGTGGAATTTAGGTGTGTAATATAGCACCATCGCGGTCATCTTGTTCATTACTAAATCAAATGAAAATAAATGTATAGATTTTAACAAACAATATGACTGAGCTAGTGAATGTTGAATGTCTGAGTCCTGTCTGGATCAGTAATGTTAAGTAATTATGTCCCCTTTTTATACACTCGTCTTCACTGGCCGTATTATGGGACCAACCGCGGTGTGTGGGTCGGCGGTCCGCAAAGTTGTTCACTCTCTAACTTCCACAACACTCATTGAAACTTCGCAAAACGTACTGTGAACTTTTACCGGCGTGATAATTGTATCAGCCAAGTTGTTTGGGCTCTTACTTTTCCCAACCAATCTTCACTTAACTTGCTGTGAATGTTTATTGGCTAAATAATATCTCAACCCAGTTTGATAACCAGCCAAATGCCCCAGTAACTCCAATATTATTGCACTTTTATTGTCAAAATTGGAACGATTGAGAAATTATTCCGATGGGCTTATTTTGTGACAGTTTTTGCTTTATATATTGGTAAATGGTTGTGAAGATCTGAGTATACTTAATACAAATGTATATCTTTGGGAATAGAAGTATAAACATTGAAACAAAACAGCGTTTAACAGAATCAATTATTTTAAAAGAAAGTTAAAAAGAGAAAGGAAAAGAAAACAAACACACAAATAACACACTATAGATAAGGAGGGAGTATTACTTCACTGGTACTAATGATTTAAAGTCGGGAAAGATGGAACCGTCAAAATATATGTTTGAACTTCAAGACATTTATGTGCCTTTACAGTATTTTCCTTTTTAATATTTTTATTTGATTATGTTTTAAAAAAAATCTACATGTATTGTTTGCGAAGATCAAAATTGTTGTCTTTATTAAACAGACTCCATACTGGAGGTTTAGACGGGGTTTAACTTGGGTTAATCTAATTTCCTGTTATTACTGTACACACATACACATCACAAAGGTCTACAAATTGTTTAATTGTGGTTGAAGAATATTATTAAGTAATAATTATACTTCCTCAACACATTGAAACTATATATCGGGTTTAAGGCAAAACAGTCGTAAGGCTTTCTCTATTTCATAAAACTTACGACTGACGCGTTGAACCATCAATATAAAGATGTTAGTCTGGTGTTACCTGCCCCTACCCATACGGCAAGGGTCAGGCAAAGCTCAATAAAATAATGGCGGCACCCACGCAATCATTTTATTACATTGAATTAGTAGGGGTTTTGTGTAGGAGTTGATCATTAAAAAAACCTTGCAGTATATTATTTGTCAATTCAAGCACATTGTTAATTGCTATAAATCTTTGAAGAACCCATGAACTATAACAATAATAAACAAGAAAAGTACCCGTATTGTCGGACGTTATAGATATTCGTTGTCATTTCGGATATTTTATCTCTATACTTTTATGTTAGCAGGTATTTATATAGGAACTCATTATTCAAGTCTTACTTAAGCACTCAGAATTCAACCATTTGCCGTGGCCCAGTGGTTATGTCACTGACTCTCTAACTTTACGGGTGAGGTTCAAACAGCATTTCAAAAATCATTTCGCCTGTTAAAACTCTGTCATAAACAATTTTAAATTAACACATTAGGTTTGAATGATCAATACTTTTATCATTTCATTATATAAACAGTATACTTTTCAACTTCCACTGGGCGCCGATATTATTGAACTTTGCCCGACGTACTGTAGAATGCCAGTACGACAGGGAACCAGACGTGAGACCAGGGAACAAGATGTGTGTTTCGTTTTTGTCACTATAAAAGTTTGATAATTACCAGAAACAGGATGGGAATTTTACAATGAAGTTAAAGAAGAGATAAAATGTGGGAAAACCCTGCACATGCAAATGTCTTTCTCTGGTTCAAAACCTTCAGTGAAAGTGTTCTACAACGGCAAACGATTTTAAACTAGCAGAATAAAGGGGAGATTTACAAAGGGAACCATTCACATAAGGATTGAAGACCTGTCACACGCTGATGGATGAAAATATGAAATGCATGTAAAATTGTACTAGGGAAGGAAGATTGATTGTTTTACTGATTTGAATATAGTATACAATATTCAATGATTACTGACCTAACGTAGCAAAATGAATCATTTTAAGTTACTGACCTGTATTACAGAAGCAGACAGCTCGGTAAATACCTATATTTTGAAGTCCCCCATAGTGTCTGATAACTTTCTTCATATATTAAGTCTGTTATGTTGGACTTCAGTTATTATTAATTAACCCCCAATTAATGCGAAAACTATTTAGGAATCACATAATCTCATCCTTTTTGTCAGATATCACTGTCCTGTACCATGTTGCATCAGCATGGACTGAAGGTCAAAGTCAGACCTATTCGCTGCTAAAGGAATTTCACTTGATTTGATAAATTGTTTCACCATCCTCATCATCACAAACATTAGGAATTCATTTCATAATACATATATTAACATAAGATAACTTTTTAAAAACAGATAAATGATTTCATTTTTACATTGACCTTCTCACTAAGAGAACTGGTACTAAGCGTGTCTGTTTTGATCCTTTTGCTAAAACATTTTTTCTTAACAACATTGAGATAAAGAGAGCATTTTGCTAAATAATGCTAAGGGGTGAATAAATTTCTTTCTATATGTAAAATGTCAGGGAGAAAATTTGAAGGGATTAAAGACTTGCCTTGACCAGAAGGAGTAGGATATGCAAACATAAGGAATTGCTATGGCAGCAGATAAAACTAATGATACATGTTTAGAAGAAGGTATGAATATAAATATATTGAATATAGATAATCCAAAAGGATGAAGTAGTACTTTTAGCTTTACTATTAAAAGAATAGTCTGAGGTTTTCTACTTGCTCTGGCGTCGGTGTCACACCTTTGTTAACTATTTGCGTGTAAGTTGGAATCTCCAAAACTACTGAAGACATTGGTTTGAAACTTTCTACAGGTCTTTGAGGGGCCAGTCCCGTTAGTTGGACCTGTATTTGACAAAATGTTGTCCCTTAGTAGACATATTCTTGTATTACATGCAAGTTGCTATCTCTTTGGCTTAGTCAGGGACTAGATCAAAACCTAATTACAGGTGGTCATGTTTCATACTTATTCGTGGAAAGTAGCTATTTACTGGCAATGTAATCGCTTTAGAATCAGAAGCTCAAATAGTTGAGCTTGGCTGTCTAATGGACAGCTCTTGTTAGTGTTTCAGTTGGACCGTGTTTTGTATTTGATGAAAACATGAGACGTCTAAATGAGTATTTTGCTTTCAACTTGGAGACATGTGGGATCTCTCCTCTATAGTCTCCCTGCCAATCTACCTTTGAGTTAATCATATTTTTTTTTTAACTTTTAACATATTGTCTTTAATTTAACAAATAATGGTTTTAATTAGACTGTACTTTTAACCATTTTGAACAATTGATTGTATACTCAGTCAAAAAAGAAAATGTGCATGACTTTTTTCTCGTGTAACTTTGTAACCAGTCGACGAATGTTTGTAAGTAATAAGTATACTCATACCATTCAGTTGCACTTACTTGAGGTAATGTTGACATTTCCATTGTCCTATAATTTGACGTAAGCTATGATGCAATATTTGCACGTGAACATCATGCTTCATTCTTTTCGTGCGATTTCAATGTCGTATTAGTATCTAGTACATTCGTTCGAACAAGAAAACACATAGTATTGGAAAACTTATTACGAATAGCGACGCCTTAGCAAACAAGTGAGACTCCAGGCGGTAGTAATGCTGGTGTCTGGAACGTCCGATGATGACGTTGCGCGGCAGTTAAACTTTCATAGGAATACAATTTCACGTCTCAATGTTCGATTTCCGCAAACTGGAAACATTTCTGACATACAATGTACCCAGGTGAGGTAGACCTTTTAGATGTTTGAATGGGACTGGATTCCAATGATTCTGGATTCCTGTGAGTTTTAAAATCGATCCTTACCTTATAAATAATTGATAAAATTCATTTTTTGTGGAAAACACATGATAACATTGATGCCATCATATTGACCATGAATGAACTTTAATTTGATACCAAATATGCGTATGTGTAAACTATAGATATTCGTACATGGTTGTCTAAACCCTATGCATTTTTTTCTTAAACAAGAAGGAGTTATGCACACTTTCTTTGTTAAGGGAAATTAAAGAAATTAAAAATTCTGTAATAGTTGATCTACATGTACATGTATTGTGATTGTTTTTTCTCTGTAGTCTGTTTTCGTCAGCTATCCAAGTTTAAGGGGATATATGTGTATGTAGGCCAGTTTGTTGGTTTTTGTTTCTGCTACATACATGTACATTTTGTATCTGGTAAAATGTTCATCTCATTTAGGCGATGTACAGAATCCATCCAAGCGTCCTGGCTAAAGGTCACATTTAGGATTCGTAGTGTTTTGTCCACTTTACTATCTTTTAAACCCTTTAACGGAGGACTTTGGTCAAATGTTCATGGTGCAGAAATTCATGTTCCCACTGCACCAGCTTAATCAATATCCTACATAGGAGACATGCTTCTTGACTCCTTAACCTGTTGAAGGGTGTTCATGAAACTTGGATGAACTATTTATCATTCAAGGGAAGAGGAACAGAATCCATTCTTCAGATTTGCCATGGCCAACTCATTATAACGGCCACTCTAAGTTTAAGTTGTGAAAATTCATCAGATAACAGGGCGTAAACCTACTAAAGTAGATCAAATCAAACCTCTCGCTCAAACTCAAGGTCAATGTTTGTTAGACTATACGTCTTCGATCTATTGAAAGAATTTCATGTAACTTGCTTCAGATGTTCATCTTCTGAACCTGCTAAAGGTCAAAGTCTTCTAAAAGTTCGAAGATCATTAGACTGTTTCTTTTAATGCACGTTTAGTGCCATTTTATTGGTTTACCTGTCCATCCATCTGTCCCTCTGTTTGTCTGTCTGTTACAAACTGTTTTCAACAACTGAAGAACGATTGTTCCTAGGATCACTAAACTTGACAGGCGTATAAGTCATGTCCAGTGGGCCTATAGTCCTTATTCTCTAATTGTAGTTTAGTTAGAACAAAGAGATATCTCATCTAGATTTAGGGGGCCAAACAACAAAGTCATGGTGACCTTGACTCATGCGTCATCACGAAGTGAAGAGTTGGATTGTGCTGTTTATCAGGCACGTCTTAGGTGATTTTATGAAAACAAATAAGATGGACTTTAAGAATAATAAAACAATATCAGTATATTGTAGCAATATTTCTACATCGTAGAAATCTTGATGAGTCCCCATTATGTACTTGTGGCGAAATTGAGACAACATCTCATTTTCTATTACAATGTCCGATATTTCAGAATGCCCGCAACTCATGCCTTTCAAATCTCCCATGTCCTCCTACAATTGACAATCTTCTTCTTGCCAATGAGCACCTAAACTTTGAAACCAACAAGTCTATCTGCATACGTGTTCAGAGTTACATTGCAGCAACAAGGAGATTCGACACTGTGTAAGGACGTCTGCATGGGTTCGCTGCCTTTTACGGGGGCTGTGTGTCACAGTACAACATTGATTCCTGCATTAACAATCAGTTCAACTTTAAAGCTGTATGTTTATATAATAACATATCAATCAATATGCTAGTTGTCACTTGTGTACAAATTTTTGTTTTGTCAGCTGCTTTACCCTATGTTACTAACGATTTACGTTCATAAGGTCACGAACTAACTCCGCCATGGAAAGGAATTTGTATAAGCGTTTATAATGCTTATTAATCAATCCATTCTTCTTGAAATTGTAAATGTGTATGTTTTGTAATATTGAACTGAATAAATATGTTTAAACTAAGTTTTCATGTATAAATGATAATATGATTAAGCTACTTCTAAGACAGCGTAAAAGTGACATAAAATGACCATTGGTCAAAAACGGCAGGATTTTACTTTGTAAGGCCTACCAAGTACAATGGACAATAGGTGTAACTAATCAAAAGACTTACTTTTTTCATTTGCATTACCTTAGATATTACTTTTTTACAAAGACATGAATGTTAGAAACTGCAGGCTAAGAGCTTAGATGGGTTGTTTGTGACATTATGCAGTGATCCTTTACCAAGTTTGTTTTAATCGTACCACTGGAGTCAAAAGTAGCTTTGACTGAGTTTTGAATGATATATTATGACAACATCAGTAAGTAGTAGGTTTAGGTCCTTTACCTTGACCCTGGTATTATGTGTAGTCAAGCAATATGGCTCTCATATATTTATTTATTCTTTCATTCTAGAGAAAAAGCACAGAAACCTTGATGTTGAAGTTAGACTTTCTAAAGTAAGTGCGTTAAAGGATATAAATGTGTTTAAACTACTCAAACGTAGATTGCAGCAGGGTTCTTTCAAAGTGCAAGAAGGTGTAGAGATTGTTGACATTGAAAATAAAGGGAAATTTGGATTCAAGATTACTTGTTATGATGGAGACTCTATTCATGAAGCAGAAATGAGTATTAAGAAATTTGTAGCAGACAGCCGAGAAGAGCCATTGAGAGTACAAATTAAAGAGAAACAAGAGAATGAATTTGATTCATTTAAATTACAAGTAGAGGAAAATTGCAGTGTTGTCATCAACAGGGAAAAGTCAAATAAGATATCAGGAGCAGTTCATGGTGAAGAGTCTCATCAAAGGAAGAAAAGATCCGATAGTAAGGAGTATGTGTTTCCTAATGGTTTGACATTGAGGATATCCTTGGGGAATGTTGAAGAACATTGGGAAAATCTGTTAGTGGAAATAACTCATGAAAAAGGTAAATAATACTTTATATGTGTAAAGATAAATACGTGTCTGCTAAAAACCTGGTTGTGAAAATTTATGTTAAGAATAATGATAGAAGACTGTTTACGAGTACATGTTATTTTATACAATCTGAAAGTTTCCTGAAGGTGCAACATGTCAGATGTCATGAGCGTAGTCCTATCGGCATAAAAAATCCCATTATCAAAATGTATCGACATAGTGTTATGTAAAGTTTAAATATGAGACTGGAAAACGTAACCTCTGATAATAGATGTAAAGATAAAATGTAATTAAAGTGAAACATTGCCATACGGTTAAACATAATCTACCTTGCCGATTTTGAAAATAAAATGCAGGATGTTTTATGTAACTCTTTTCAAAATGTACCAGGTATGTTGATGAGATTAGATCATAGGTCAACAAACGTGGCCATATTAAGAATTTTCCGTAATATTTATTTTTGTTATGCATGCCCAGGATAACGCTTCTTCAGAGAATTTACCTGACTTTTCACGAATACGAATTCTTTAGGGATATACTACTGGTATAACGATTTGTCTAGTACATAGACATAGACTATCTATCTTTATAGCGTTATCAATCCAATAGCAAAATTATTTTCTCTGGCTAGAAACCTGGTTTGAAGCCAGATTGAACAAGCCTATTTTCAATCCAGGGTTGAATCCATTCTAATGCGGATTTCTTTTCTCTACAGTATCTTTTCGCTGTCCGTTTCTTTTGTACTGGCTTCGATTCTAGCTTGGGGAAAATTGCACAGGTATCCTCGTGAAACATGTTATTAACGGTACTGGGTTAGTCGGTCATATTAAAAATCGCAGAGGACGACGGAATATGAATTATTGTTTTTTCTTCTTTTTTATAAAAGTATCAAAACTAGGAGAACAAGAATTATCTTTAAAAAAGGTCGGTCGGCGCAATTTTGTATATATAAAAGAGATTGGTAGCTAGATGTATAGAAATAACGCTGTTAAATTTATTTTTATGCAGTCAAGAGGCGCCAAATGTAACAGGGTGAGAAAAAGTGTTCACCCTGGCCGGAACGTGAGCCCACAATCCTTCGCTAACCGGTCGCTTACACATTTTCTTCCAAATCGTGATTAAGTTCGTTTCATGTGCATCCGGAAAATCATAATACTCGAAATAGTGGCCTGTATTAACTGATCGTGAAAGTATCATTACTCTACATTTTTAATTAGCATAGGTTTGGCGGTAACAAAATAATTATGTTGATAGATATGAACTATTTACGTACTAAAATTATGAAAGCATCCAAGAAAGACTGAAAACGCATGAGTATTTAATTGACCTTTTCATTCGGTATTATGCAATTGAAAGGTGCATTACCGAGTAAATTTCTCAATTAAAAAAATGTTTTACTACATTCTACTTGTCATTTAATTGGGGGTTGAAAAGTTACCAACTTCCAGTCAAAAGCGGCCTTTATACGGCTGTGTCGAATACAAACTGATGAGAGAAATATTTGTAATAACATAATGAATGCATATTGTGTTCAAATTTAAAAGTGTGAGTGACGGAAGAACGAAAATGGGTAGAAAGGACGAATAAGGAATATTATAGGGATGCAGGCAGGCATAAAACTGAGAGATGGTGGAAAAAGGAAAAGAGTGGAAAGAAAGTGAAGAAGGAATACAACAATATACCCTTTAAAATATCGATCATTAGAACAGCGTTATGAAATAACCAGAATGTTATTAATAAAAGTTATTTTCTCGTATTATTTTGTTCCTGTTAATGTAACATTGATAATGTAATACATATACTTGATTTTATCATGTTTTATTTAATAATCAGAACTACACACACAAAATTGTCCATTATCTTTTCAAACAAATCCACTACATACAAAACATAACAACATTAATGTCAATTCGATATAAAGATTGATGAATGGACCATGATTGACCAAATAACTGGCCTTCATTTTGATAGGGTGTGACCATGACAGATATTTGTGAGTAAATGCGTGACTTAAATAGTGAAAACTTGGACTCAGGAAAATAGATAGGAAAAAATGTAAATCTTATCTTAATTTTATCATTTTTTATTAGTATAATGAAAAAAATAACATCAGCACAAAATTAGTGCAAAATTAGTGCATGCAGTTATAGTTACAACTTGCAATTATTTCACGCATAACATCTTTTCTGGTTGGTTATGTCTGCCCCAGTGCCCGCTTTGCATAACACGATGAAGCAGATACGTATTCATAGCTCCTCATTAATATTCATGACGGGCTACTTTTCATTCATAAAAGTGGGTCATGTTATTGTTTACACACACTGTCTACACGTTTCCGATACAGCGTGAATTTTAACCAAATAAAAAGAATACGTTCTTGTGATAAGTAAATAGTGTCAAAATAAAGATTTTATGACAAAATGTATCCGTTTACTTTTTAGCTCACCTGGCACAAAGTGCCAGAGTGAGCAATTAGGATCACTCTCCGTCCGGGGTCCTGTCGTACGTCGTACGTCCGTCCACCATTTCCTTCAAATGACATCTCCTCTGAAACCACTGGGAAAATGTTGATGAAACTTTGCAGGGATGTTCCTTACATGAAGCTCTGTCAAAGTTGTTAAAAAAATTCCATTTAATGCAGAACTCTGGTCGCTATGACAAATAATAGGAAAACGTCTTCTCTGAAACCACAAGACTTAAAGCTTAGATATTTAGCATGTGACATAGTCTAGTAGACTTCTACCAATATTGTTCAAATTATGAGCCCCGGGTCAAAATTGTCCCCGCGCGTGGGGTCACTTGGTTTTACATAGGCTTATATAGGAAAATCTTCGAAAATATTCTCTGAAACCACAAGGCCTAGAGCTTAGATATTTAGCATGTAGCATTGTCTAGTGGACCCCTACCAAGATTATTCAAATCATGACCCCCTAGTCAAAATTACCCCTTCTCGGGAGGGGGGGGGGGTTGTAAGTCACTGGATTTCACATAGGCTTATATAGGGAACACTTAAAAAAAGCACAAGGCCGACAGGTAGATTAAAGATATTTGAAATGTTACTTAGCATTGTGTAGTGCACCTCTACGAATTATGTTAGAATCATGACCCCTTTTATTATAGCCAATGGTAGTCTGGTGAGCGATATAGAGGATTTGACATTTGGATAAACAAGTCATGAGGCTGTAAGCCGTTTGCATTATGCTGATTAGTAGTGGCGTTGTGACAACTAAATTAATGCGCCACAAAATATTAAAATAGAATTCGGGTAACTGATCACTAACTAAAGAAACAATTTAATTTAGGAAGTTGTAATTATAAGAATTGAATGGGTTTTTTTTCTGAATTTTATCGAGTTATGAAATGTCTTAAGTTTTACACCTAATTTTAAACTGAATGTGTTTATGCAAATTAGGTGTAAAACTTCTGACATTTCATACCTCGATGAAATGCAGAAAAACACTTTCAATTCTTAAATGAGTCAATGCTCTGCTTCACGAGAAAACTAGTCTTGAGACACAAAAAATTAGCGTCAATGCGATTTTATAAACAATTTAATGTAAATCATATTACCTAAAATTTTAGAACACAGCCTGAAAAAGCAAGTCACATTTAAAATATTTGCGAACAATAAAAACCGTACAAACAGTCACATATCAAAAATACAAAATAGTTGACTGTTTATTTAATAGTCGCAAGGTGAAAAGGCATAACCTTTCAGGGATGACGTTATAATCTTAGAGATAACCCACTTTTATTTACTTTTCTGAGAACGGAAAAACAACTTATATCATTACTTTCCTCAATATATGTACTTTTTGGAAACACCGAGGCAACGCCCTAAAATTCAAGATAGCGGACATTTTTATTGAAAATGACCCTTTTAAGTAATTCAGGGCAACAACAGTAATCAAAACGTTCATATGTTTCTATACTTTGGGGTTTTGTATTAAAAGAAACTAAATTTCACTTTTGTGTTTGAAAGGTACATATCTTTTATACATTTTCGGTTGTTTTTACTGAAAAAAAAACAGTGAAAAAGGGCCATTTTTTCACTGTTTTTTTTGCATTTCTTAAGGTTTCAACTCTTGTAGAATTTTTGTGTTGAAGTATATTTCTCATTTTTTGTAATCAATATGTATGACCATTTAGTTTGAAACACAATATGAGCAAGTTGGGCCAGTAAGTCTTTCAGATTTGAAACAACACACATTTAATTCGTACCTTACCTACCAATTAAACTACATGAACATTTTTAGCATGCTGACGGTAACAGATACTGAGCTCAAACATGTTTACTTTTAATATATTTTTATTCAATTCACTTCCGGTTTTTCAGATACAAATATTTTCAGTTTATTTAATGATTTAACATGACATTGATGAAATGGTTGCCATGGCAACTAGATTAAATAATAATAATAATAATAGAAAAAATTGTGATAAAATAGCAAAATTGTGTCGAATTTCACTGTCCAGACCTGTAAACAGTATATTGAGCTAAAAAATGTTTACTTTTAATATATTTTTATTCAATTCACTACTATTTTTCAGATACAAATATTTTCAGTTTATTTAATGATTTAACATGACATTCATGAAATGGTTGCCATGGCACCTAGTGTATTTAGTAAAAATTGTGATAAAATAGCAAAATTGTGTCGAATTTCACCGTCCAGACCTAGAAACTGTTAATTTTTCAATTTTTGTAACCAATTTGTATGACCATCTAGTTAGAAACACAATATTAGCAAGTTTGGCCAGTAGGTCTTTCAGATTTGAAACAACACACGTTTAATTCGAACCCCACCACCAATGAAACTACATGAACATTTTGAGCACGCTGATGGTAACCGATACTGAGCTAAAATGTTTTTCTTTTATTACATTTCAATTCAATTCACATCTGTTTTTCAGATACAAATATTTTTAGTTTATTTAATGATTTAACATGACATTCATGAAATGGTTGCCATACACATATACAGTTAAAATTGTGATAAAATAGTAAAATGTTGTCAAATTTCACTTAGTCCTGTAAACTGCACTAGCAAAGTTCTCTTCTAAATTATTCATAGTAAGAATCTTAATAGTTTACACTTTTTTTTACAGTTTATAGCAACGACATACCATTGAAAACACCCCAATGCATGCAAACCAAGAACATGCTTTCTTAGAACCAATTTATGACAATAACAGTTTGCTGTCCAGTAGACATGTATATAACTTCTCAATGAACAAATGTATACTGTATACTGGTGTGTCAAATTATAACAATTTGTTAATCTGTCAAGCATTTCTTACAACCTGGGTTTGATTTAAAAGAACATGGTGTGTTAAAGTAATGTCAAAGTTACCTCCCCTAGTTTTACAACCACCATATGGCAGTAAAGTACAGACGACAAGTATTCATGTTATAGGAAAGATTTACAGGTACGTCATCAATAGCTGATAAGCGCATCACGTGATACACATTTATTAGCAAGGCGTACACTCATATGTTAACAATGGCTGCTACAGATAAGATGTTCTCTTTAAAGTTAACAGAAAATGATGTACCTGGTGCAAAGTTTCATTGTTCAGATATTTCAGAGCACTCAGTTTTTGAATTGAAAAGGTGGCTGCAGTGTAGGGGATTGTGTATGTCAGGAAATAAAAGTGAACTTGTTGAAAGGTAGGTATTTTGTTATATTTTATTGTTCTTTCATGAAGTTCATGTCTATGCTATGAAATAAGATGTAGTTGGCAAGTTCTATTGATAACTCTTTTTTTCAAATTAATGTACATGTATACCCACTATCGGAGAAACAGAGTCTGCATAAAATGCATGTTAAATGTATTTGGATATGGTGTTTAAACTGTTATCAGCTTATTCAGTGTGTATACATTTTTCCTGTAAAAGTTATATCACTAGATACATGTAACTTTTTATTACAGGTGCAGAGTGTGTATAGATGCTGGTGAAGCAGACAATATTATCATTTCTGTTGATAATGGTACATGGTATGAAAACAAAGTACAAGAAGTATTGTCCAAGACCAGACAAGATGGCAATAAAGTAATTTCTGTTCCAATTCTACCAACATCTGGCTGGAGGAATTTTCCGTCAACATCATTGCCTAAAGGCTACAGTTATGGGGTAATATATGACCATATCATAGCTACTGCAAAGGTGACATCCTTTGAAGGTTATAGTGACAGTGATGGTGACAATACTATTACAGACTTTAACACGGCGAAACCTATGTTAAAAGGAAGGAAGTATTTCAACAGTGGTCATGTTAAAAACATAAAGCACCAAGAAAAGGGTTCCTACCAGTTTTTTAAATGTACTGTCATGGCGTCGTACTCAACAAATACCATTTATCATGTGTCACTCACACTAGCCTCCCCCTCTGGAAAAGTTATGGACGCATCATGTGATTGCAAGGCATCTTCTATGAGTAGATGCAATCATATTGCAGCTCTGCTATTTGCAATTGAAGACTATATTATTAACTTTGGATCCGAGATTGCATCAACGAGCCAGCTGAAATCTTGGAACAAGGGAAGGGAAAGCAAAAGAGTCCCTAAAACTTGTCACACTGCTACATACAGTAAAAAATTAAAGCCAGACCAGGCACCGACTTTTGATCCAAGAACTGAAGAAATCGATGAAGACTAATTTGAAAAGGGTTTATCGCAACACTACCACAATCCTCACAAGGTCAAAATATGTTTCAACAAATTCTGGAAATCGATTACCCCGATTACGATGTAAATAAAACAGACCTAAAGTTAAGAACACAAAGAGCACTGCAATTGTTCAAATCAACATGTGAAGCAGACTGTGCATACGAAGTACCGAACACCAAAGACCAATCGGAATCTCATGAATGGCAAAACAATCGGTATTTGAGAATAACAGCATCCAACGCCAAAGAATTTGCAAATGTGAAATCTTTGCGTGGAAAATTCCATTTAGTAAACAGAACTTTATGGGGTAAAAAAATTTGTAAATTACGATCGCTCTCCTATGGTTTAAGAAATGAGTCAAAAGCTTTTGAAGCTTATTCTTCACTAACCAAAAATGTGACAGTTACAAAGTCCGGTTTTTGGGTTAATCCCAATTATCCAGAATTAGGGTGTAGTCCGGATGGGCTGATTCATAAAAGTGGAGTGTTATCTAGCATATTAGAAATGAAATGCCCACTTGTTCTGGAATTATGTCACCCAACAGAAATAACAAATTTAAGTACAAAACAGAGATCTGTTAAAGATGACTCAATTGAACTGAAGAAAACACACTCCTATTACTTCCACGTACAGATGCAAATGGCCATTTGCAATGTGGATGAATGTGTGTTTATTATATGGTCCCCAAAAGGAATGGTTTCCCAGAATATTTCAAGGGATAATGAGTTCTGGAATGAGCTTTACCCAAAACTGCTTAGATTTCACCATGAAATTTTGATGCACGCAGCCAGAGTACTTAGACATGCGTATACCAAGGCGCTTGATGCCTGTGGATTATTGTGTTGATGAATGATGTCTTTGCACAAAATGTATAAATAAGTCAAGAATTTACAACAGTTATTATAAAATGGTGGAATATTTAGTTCTACTTTGTAGTTTTGGAGGATGTCTTTGATTAAAAATCCCATATCTGCTATCACTAAATCCCCAGGTTCTAGTACATCGGAAAATTTTGAATCAATTACAACTTTTGTTTCAGTTTCATCAATGTTAAAAGAAGTTGATTTTCAGGTGATATCTTCTTCAGCGTTTTCGAAGTTCTGCCAGCCCCTAGCCAATATTTCAGTGTGTATACAGCACTGCCTAAAGAATTAAATAAGTGTGTAAACGTTCACTGTAATACCAGCGTAAAATTTAAAATGTTTATCACTGCCCTTCAGTTCTTCAAATGAAAACTTGTGTTTCAGGTTGTTCATTTTTGGACTTTTATTTTGTGTGCAAGTGTCTTTATTTTGTCGTATGCATCTTTCAATTTTATTCAGCAACTTGTCACTACATGAAAACTGTGTCCGAGTCTCCTTATCAAGTGTAGATCTCATCAGGATGTAATGGGGTGTAGGCTGCAGCCTGTAAATATTGACAAAACAATAATAAACATTTGCCCTGCTAAATTTCTAATTTAAACTTGTCTATTGTTAGATGCAATGAACAGTATCAATGCACCAAAGTGGCTCCATTAATGATGGTAGAGAAAATGCGGGGAAAGAAAATGTTCCTAATAGCTGTAGACCTATGAAACTATTGCTGTATGTAATTTGCAACATATGTTCCTACATAATGTGAGGTTAAGTAAGATAACAACCTGATGAATACACAGTTACCTCTTTTTGATTGTCATTCTGTCCTTTGATGGTCTTATTCATTGGGGTTTGGTCCTGATTTTCTGTGTCATGTAACATTAAAAGTGCTTCTGAGACTTCAAATAATGTCTTCTTTGACATTGGGGTAGCTCTTCGGGTAGGTGCCTTGCGTTTACGAGAGTACTTCTCTACCTGAAATGTTTAAGCTTATTCTTAATTTTTATATTTTACATAATATGAATATGAATAAATATGAATTCTTACTCTGTTAATTAATATTTATCAGCTATTCTAATAGTTCATATTTAAAATAATACACAAAAACAGAAACAAACAGTCAGTTCAATTTATCTTTAATGGTATCTGAGTCAAAAAGTAATTTACCTGAGCAGGGGTATATGTTGCAGGTATGGGGTCTGGATGTGCCTCTGTGTGTCTATTTTCTCCAACAAAATGTTTGCTGCATATATAAGTCCATTTCTTCAATTTGTCAACAGTAAAATGCTCACGACCACATGCAGCAATCCATCTCTTACACTTTATTTCATTTGTTTTTGGTTTGGGTAAAGGTATAAAATATACTCCTTTCATGTAGTCCTTGTCTACATAACATGTGTCACTATTACATACACCATAACAACAATGTTTTGCAGTGCCTTTTTGTTTTTTTACTTGCTATATTACAGGCATCCATCCTTTATCATGTACAAATTGTACTATCTGTGTTAAGGTAGTACAAGGGAAAATATACGACTAGCAACAGTTGTTATGGTCAGCGCTTATCAGTGAATCTATTTTTAGAATATCCCTCTACCTGTAAATCTCTCCTATTTCACTTTAGGTTAGCATCGTAAGTAAATGTTTTGAGTACCATGTTTTCATGTTATTAGTTCTGGCTTCCGTAACTAAATTGGTATTTTTATTGTGTCGGACAACTGACACAAATATATATTGAGAACTAGAAATACTAGCGTCAAAGACCTTGGGCTATCATGTTCATGGTTAGCTTAAAGACTTGTTTTTGAACCTTATTTGTGACCGATTTTGCGGCTATGCGGCATGAAACATTTTGCTCATCACTTAAATCTCAGCAAATAAATAAAAACAGAAAAATAAAAAAACTTAAAGTTCTATCTTTTCAATCAAAAGTTTTCTCTGATCTTGTTAGTTCTAGACTACTTAGTTGTAATAAATTTCCTTCTAGTTTGCCAACAATGCGCCGGATGAAATGAATGATTAGCCGGTCTAACGGCGTATACCGCCAATCACATAAATATGAAATTCTGAGTTTCGGGCGCCTGTCTTATCCTCTACTATCTAATTGCGTTCATATTTTAATTAATCAAAAATGTTTAAACTATGCTCATTCATGTGGCTACGTAAATAAAGTTATAGTTGGTACTGACAATGAATGATACATGTACAATAGAAAATACAAGTTAAGGATATCCCAAGTCTTAATATTATGATAAACCAATCAATTGTAGACAATATTATAACACTGTAATGTTGAAGAACCTGGAAGGACTTGGTTATAGGATTTATGGCAAAATGAAAGCAGTTAAGCAATGATTGAGTGGTCGGTAATTGGCCCTATATCACTCACCTGGCTACCATTGGCTAAACTACAATCACATCATTAGCAGAAAGGGTCAATTTTGACCGGGGGAACATGATTTGAATATGCTAAGTATCTAAGCTCCAGGCCTTGTTGTTTCAGAAATAAGATTCTTAAAATTTCTCCTATATGTAAAATCAAGAGATCCCCGGGCAGGGTCATTTTTAAGTTGGGGTAATAATTTGAACAATCTTAGTAGAGTTCCACTAGGCAATGTGACATGCTAAGCTCTAGGCATTGTCACTGGCATTTTTTGCCAGGTGAACTAACAAGTGACCCCGGGCTGGTCAGTTGTGACTTAGGGGTCATTAATTTTGCAATCTTGGAAGAGGTCAACAAGGTTATGCCACATGCTAAATATCTAAGCTCAAGGCGTTTTGGTTTCAGAGAAGAAGATTATTAAAGTTTTTCCATCATAAGCCTATATAAAAACAAGTGACCCCCGCGGGGTCAGTTTTGACACAGGGGTCATAATTTGAAAGATCTTGGCAGAGGTCCACCAAGTAATGCCACTTGCTAAATAACTAAGCTCTAGGCCTTAAAGTTTCAGATAAGATCTTTTAAGTTTTTCCTATAGAAGCCTATGTAAAAATAATTGAACCCCGTGCGGGGTCAATTTTGACTTAGGGGACATGATTTGTAATGTCCTGGTAGAGGTATACTAGGTTATGGCACGTGCCAAATATCTCAGTTCTAGGCTTCCTGTTTTTGAGAAGGAGACTTTAAAAAAAAATCCGTTCCGTTGCAATGGCAAACAAAGTTCCGAATTGAATGGAATTATTTGAACAACTATGAAAGGGCTTCATGCAAGGACACCCCTGCCAAATTTCATCATCATTTGCCTAGTGGTTTCATTAGAGATGTCTTTTGAAGGAAATTATTAACGAACTTACGACGTAATTCATACGATGTACGCCGGATGTTTAGCGACCCTAATAGCTCACGCTGACACTTTGTGCCAGGTGAGTTAACAAGAGGGCCGCTATGGCCCTATATCGCTCACCTGAGTACTCGTCCACTTGCCTGGTGGGTGTGGTCAATTTTGTCCCAAGAGGCATGATTTGAACAAAGTACGTTGAAGACCACTAGACAATGTTACATACCAAATAGGTTTTCCTATATGCGTCTTTGTAAAACAAGTGACCCCCTGGGCGGGGCCAATATTGACCCCAGGGGTATAAGCCTATGTAAAACAAAGTGACCCCGGGCGGAGTCAATTTAAATCCGGGGGTCATAATTTGAATAATCTTGGTAGAGGTAGACAATGCTACATGCCAAATAGCTAAGACGAATTTTTTAAAGTTTTCCTTGAAAAGCCTATTTAAACTAAGTGACCCCTAGGCAGGGTCAGTTTCAACCCGGGGGTCATAATTTGAACAATCTTGGTAGAGGATTATTATACAATGCTACATACCAACTATCTAAGCTCCAGGCCTGCCTTGTGGCCTAGAGAAGAAGTTTTTTTTAAGGTTTTCCTATATTTTGTCATAGCAACCAGAGTTCTGCATTGAATGGAATTCTTTGAACAATTTTGGTAGAGATTCATTCAAGGAACATCCCTGCATAGTTTCATCAATATTGGCCCAGTGGTTTCAGAGGATATGTCGTTTGAATCATGTTGATGAACGTCGGACAATCATCCATCCTAAAAGCTCATCCTTATTAAGCCAGATGAGCTTAAAAGTCATGAAGCCGATATATTCATGAGTACCTCTGTCAATATATCATTAAATGGCAAAAGTTTTTAATAAGAAAAGAGAACTTTGGATTTTACTTTTAGCTTCACTTATCCTTTTATATGCCCGAAAGGTGAGCATGGTAAACTCTCACAGTTCGTCCGTCTGTGTGTCCGGCTTTCCATGTTTTCATTGATGGATTTTAAAATAACTTGGCACAATTATTCAACACATCAAGACAATGTGTCACGTGCACAACCCATGACCTTACCTCAAAAGTCAATGTTATGCTTAGAGTTAAATGTCATGGAATACTGTATACATTGTAACTCTGTCATGCATGAAAAGATTTTAAAATCAAATTGCACATTTCCTGAGCAATGAAGATGACATACTAGTATCATACACAAGTCTCACGTCCTAAACCTGAAGGTCAAGGTAACGCTTAGAGGTTAGAGGATTTAGAATTCTGTATATATGCACATGCATGTTTATATCCAGCAGCCATTTGTATAAACAATTTAACCCATGGTTAAAATTAACCACAGGTTAAATTCGTGGTTAAAACGTGGTAAGCAGTTGTATAAAAATCGACGGTAATTTTAACCAGATGTAAACCGCGGTTAAACTTACCCACCTCTATAACCAAGGTAAGTAATTAACCAGACAGGTAACCATTTTCAAGATGGCCGACATTTTAGACGCTATACACAGACAACCCCGACAGTTTCGACGAATTGACCGACAACTGACTGACTTTGACGACGTAGAATTGCGTAAACGGTACAGATTTTCTTCAGACAACATTGACCGACTGACAAGACTATTGAATCACCGACTTCAACGACGGACCCGACGGAATCGACCACTGACGCCACGGCAACAGGTCATGATTGCCCTTCGCTTTTATGCGTCGGGCAATTTCTTACAGGTTATTGGGGACACTTTTGGAGTTGACGTGGCAACGGTTTCGCGAGTAGTTGCGAATGTGACTGACGGACTGTTTGACATGAAGGACAGGGCCATCAGATTTCCTAAAACTAATACCGAGCTGCGGGCAGCGAAACACTCTTTTTACAGTTTACGAGGGTTTCCTTGTGTTGTTGGGTGCATAGATGGAACCCATGTTAAAGTCATCGCCCCTGGTCACCCCGATGAGCCGGCATACTTGAACAGGAAAAGACAGCACAGCATCAATGTGCAGGCTACATGTGACGGCAAAGGTTTTTTTCATAATCATATTTTAAAATAATCTTACCTTTAAAACATCAAAAAACTGTCACATCCCTCTGCCTGTAAATGTTACAGCTGTTTACTGCTGATGTAAACAATAGCTATGTCTATGATCTAACTACATGTGTAACAGAAATGACGTCATTATCAACTAAAACGTCACTGGGGCACCTTTAAGGAAGTTTATTTTACTTTAATTAAATGAATAAGTATTCAATATTTATAAGGGATGAAATATAATTGCGATCGACAGCACAATATCAATATCACTCAGTCCTGTGTAAGAGTTACTCCCCTGCCTTTTTATCAATTAGTGATTATAATTAATTTTATTTTATAGGAAGGATTACGAGCATAAACGCTTGTTGGCCAGGGTCATGCCATGATGCCCATATTTTTAGGAGTTCTAGCTTGTGTCAGCATTTAGAAGAAAACCATCAAGGTTGGTTTTATATTTTTTTTATCAAAGTATACATGTATAGATCAATATAAATCATATTGTACCTGATCAAATACAAAAGACAACCATACACTTTAACACATGTACAGTCACACCTGTGAACAAATACCACTGACCGAAAGAAGCTGGAGTGGCCTTAGTTGGCAGCTGATGTTTATTAATGTGTTCCTATTCTAGGTTAATGATGTGCTCTTTTCTTACTGCTGTTCTTTATTCAAAGTAAGGTCTTTATTTGGAGTTGGCTTAATTACAGGTTTTACTGTATAATTCTGTGGTGTTTTACATAACACTTTAGACTTAAAAAACTATCTGTGCAGATTTTGAAAAAGGTGTGCTGTTAGGAGATAGTGGCTACCCTTGTAGACCATTCCTTCTCACCCCATACTCAAACCCAGGTGAGTTATTGTTGACATTTTCATTTCATCTCATTCACTCCAGTTTGACCTATACAGCTATACCCGAGAAAGCAAAAGTTCAGTTAAAGCGATTGTATTCACATCCTGACAATTTTTGGGAGCTTTTTCAAGGAAGGGATCACAAACCAGCATGCAATACCAATTCTGTCATATCTAAATTTTAACTTTTTATATCAATTTCTCATCATGTTTTATATGTATAAAGTAGAGACTAGAATTATTGTAATAACATAAACAAATCAACTCTGACTTTATTATTCTATTTTTTATTTAAATCAAATGTTCACTTTAATCATTTCATATTTTATTACCAGGTAAGATTTGCATTTGCAAAAAAAACAACTATGTTTTCTTCCTGGATGACTACTAAGCAAAATTATGATTAAACTACTAGTCATAGTTTTTTTTATTTTTTAACGATTCATTATTTAAACAAACATGCTAATTGTAATTGAAAACCATTCAATGAAAACATGCTAAAAAACAAATACATACACAAATACACACATACATGCAAAACACATACATGCAACACACATGCACACACACACGCACACACACACACACGCATATACACCTGCAGACACACACATTCATATTATATTTATCTGAAAAATTATGTGACCCAAAGTTGAAAACTTTATAACTTATGTAAAAATATGTCATAGTTTTTTTTTCATTTTTTTAACAATTCATTATTTAAAAAAAACATGCTAATAGTAATTGAAAACCATTCAATGAAAACATGCTAAAATGACACATACATACACAAATACACACGTACAAACAACACACATGCAACACACATGCACACACCCACACACAAATATACACCGGCAGACCCAGACATTCATATTATATTTATCTGAAAAAGTATGTGACCCAAAGTTGAAAACTGCCTGAAAAATATTTAAAAAAACTGCTGAATACTGTTTGAATGTTCAATTAATATACTAGTCCTAAGCAATTATTCAGATACATTGAATAAACCAAGACTTATACTTTCAGATATATTTAGGATATATAAAACAATTGTTATTAACAATTTTCAGAAAAATCCAAAAATGATTTATTCATGAAGGTAGACAAACCAGTATATTTTTCTGTTTTCATCTTTTGCAGCAAATGATAAGGAGGAAAGATTTAATCGTGCCCATGTGTGTACCAGAAATCTCATTGAGAGAGTATTTGGAGTTTGGAAGAGGAAGTTTCATGTGTTGCATACAGAGGTAATAACTGAGTCCCACTGTAAACAAACTGGTTATTTGTGTAAATTTTAAAATGTTTGTTAGAGAAGAAACTGTTACCTTCTATTGGAATTTGCTACAAATTTGGGCTATCATGTCACTATGAATTTTGCCTAATGACAGACTGTTTGAAATATTGTGTTCATTTTAGCTACAATGTACATTGTGTCATGCTGTGTAGCTCCAAGCAACTATCTTTCAATTGTTAATATAAGGTGATTTCTTGCTAATAATTGAGGCATATTGAGATTTAAGAATAAATCAAATATTTCATAAAAGTATCATGCAGTTTCTATCCATTGTGTGTTACTAAATATATAAATCCATTAAATTGTATTCATAAGATATTACTGATCCAATTTACTTTATGATTCATGTGCATATCAGATATACATACATTTGTTTATATTTATGTCACATCAAGTTGAGCACTACATGTACATAGAAAAGCAAAATGTATAGCATTTGCAATGTCAGTAATTGGTGTATATCCTCTAAAGTACATATATTTTCATAGCTACTGGTCTCTAAGGTTATTGGGGCTACCAACATTTTAACTTAACTGAGACAGATCTGTGTATATTATTTAATTTTGTTTAACTCTTACCCTGTTGGTTGCAAATGGTTTGTGCAGTCTGATCATGATCTGCAATGTTCACTTCTCAGTCAATTATTAAACAATTAAAATGGTACTGTCCAGATTGAAATATGTATGAGACCAAATAAGAAATATATTGGATTAAGGATTAATTAAAAAGTTTGTATGTCCTGAGTTTAATTTTCATACTTCTTGAAGGGCAAACAGTTCTTTATTCAAAAGTGGAATAAAATGTTGTAATGTATACTTTTAGATTCGCATGAAGCCACCTAAAGCCAGCAAGGTAATAGTAGCCTGTGCAGTGCTGTACAACCTGTCAATTTTATGGGGGGAGCCACAAGAAGCTACCAACAATGATGATGATCAGCCCCAACCAGAGAGATATGATGGACCAATGGATGGAAGACGCGTTAGAGACCATATTACAGAGACATATTTTAGCAGATGGTAATTTATTCAAATTTTCAATGTTTGTTTATACATGTATTAAGAAATCAAGAGGGCCGTAATTGACCCAAAGTTGCTCATATCTGCAGGCTGTAATTTATGACTGCTGTTAGCATCTGTGATTAATGTCTACAAGTATTGTATAGCTCTGTAGTACTCTGTAAGAATATAGTGTTCTGTAGTACCCTCATACTTTTATAGACTGACACATACATACACAAATACACACGTACATGCAACACACATGCAACACATATGCACACACCCACACACAAATATACACCGGCAGACCCAGACATTCATATTATATTTATATAGTAGTACAATATATTTCAATACTTTGTACAGATGATTGGACCTATTTCCTGCTTGTAAAAGGGGTTAATGCAAAGACGCAGAAGAGCAATTATAGTGACATAGTTTATGAACAGATGCAATTAAAGCTGAGGTGCAAAAATCTGACACCTATATGACACTTACATTATATGACCTAGCTATGTATTGTACCAAGTTTGGGAACAATAGTTCAATATTAACAAAGGCTAAGGATAGTAAAACATGCCACATGAAATATGTTTGGTAGGGTTACAGTATTTAATTTTGTAGAAAAATAATTCAATAAGACTGCAGAGCAGGTAATAAAGAATGTGTATCTCTATTTTAAAGATTTTTTCTGACTTTGCTGTAGTTATTTCTGCATAAAATACTTCTTTTCAGATCATATAGAAGCCACTTCAATACAGAATGTGAGAGGAAAGTACATGTATTGATTCTTATTTGTACAATACTATAATGAATAAATACATCTGATTCTGAAAATGTTTTGCCTTCTGTTTCAGTTAAAAGTAGTACAGACAATAAAACATTTTTTGTTAGCCACAGCAACATAGGTTGTGTTTGTTTTTTAGTCTGTTGAAAATTTGGCAATCAGAACATCCGCAAGTTTGGACACTTTTGAAAAACACTCCATCTGTACCCTCTGATTCTCAATGGCTTGTTGGAAATACTTCATCTGCAGATCCTTTAGTGCCTTTGGTTTACTGAAATTAAAAAACATTTTTTTAACAACATTAACACAATTTGTAAATAAAACAAATGATTTTTTCCGCACTGTATACATGATGCTTGTGCATATCAAGGAGTCAGCAGGATGCCAATATGTTAGAGCAAGAATTGTTTCAATGGTATTTTTTAACAAACATAAAAAATACAAGAGGGCTAAGATGGCCCTGTAGTACTCACCTGAATTAACACATAACATCAAGTAGTTCAGCCTGAGCAGTATGCAATCAGGTGAGCTCACAATTTCATAATAAAAGATTATAGGAAGTTTTAAAGTTTAAAAATTTGTGTAACTCTTTAAATTACTGCAGATAGAGTTATGACACTTGTCATACTACTGCATATTATTATACATATGTGATGTATAATTATATGCAGTACTGCAGTAGTATGACAAGTGTCCCTATATAAAATTCCCATACCGCATTGATGAACAAAAAATGATGTTACCCATGTAACATCATGATGTTACACCCCTGTAAGTTGACATTACTTTTCTCGGGTTTATAATATCTAATGTATTTATAATGAACAAAATATTGGACTATATAAAAAAAAAACAATAGTGTAGCTAAAATTTATTGTACAGATTGAGTACATTGGGGCAAATGAGCTAAGAATTTAAATTTCTATAACATAATAATGTACCTTTGATTAACACGTTGATTTGCACTGGATTTTGGTTGCCTTTGTATTTCTGTCTTTTCTGCCTCTGTCTTTTCTTCTACTGTAAGCCCTATTGGTGTCAAATTAAAATTATTAATTTGCTGAATGGACATTTGCCTTCATGTTAAATAAAATGTAATAAATTTGTCATCTCTCTACAGTATCATTCAATAAAAAATTCTTCATAAATAATAAGAGATCAATTTACTGATTGTTATAATGATCACTGTAAAATTTTATACCAATTAATTCAAGTTTATAAATAATACTGAAACTTGGACACAATACCAATTACATTGTAACATGTTACTAAGATGTGCAAAATGTGCACCTGTCAGGAGAATTGGTAAGTAGAGATATCCCAAAATCAACAGGTACTATAAACAAGAGCTGTCAGTAGGACAGTGCGCTCGACTTTTTTAGTGCTTGCCAATAAAACAAAACTTTGACAGTTATTGAGTTAAGGGCGCACAAGACTTTGACTTGGAATTTATAAGTACAAATCAAGAAACATTTTCACAGAGTTATCTTCTCTTGCTTACAGATAGGTGTCATGATGGTACATAAGTACTCCAACTTTCAAAGTAATATCTCAAATGGTTAAGTCAACAAGTGGACAAGAATGAAAATTTTAACTGAGTTTCTAAGTCAAGAAGGGCCATAATTCAAATAAAATCCTTGACAGAGTTACCTTCTCCTGCCCATGTTTGGGGATCATGATGGTAAACAAGATTTCCAACTTTCAAATTAATATTTTCAAATTAATATCTCAAACAGTTTAGTAAAAAAGTGGACTGGTATGAAAAACTTAACCAAGATTCTAAGTCAATAAAGGGCCTTAATTTTTAAAACAAATCCCTGACAGAGTTACCTTCTCTTGCCTTCAGATGTAGGTAATGATTTAAACAAGCATTCAAAGTTTCAAAGCAATATCTCAAAGGGTAACTTAAGACAATAAGTGGATTTTACCTATATTCAATGTATTTTCTAAGTAAAAAAGGGGAATATTTTGTCAAAAACCTTGACAGAGTTATGTAATTTTGTCTGTTGATGGTAAACAAGTATGGATAGTTTCAAAGCAATACCTCTAATGGTTTTGAAATAAAGTGAGGTGGTACGAAAAACTTAACCAAGCTCAATAAAGGGCCATAATTCTGTCAAAAACCTTGACAGAGTTATGTTCTCTTGTCTGTAGATGGAGGTTATGATGGTTAACAAGTATGGTAAGTTTCAAACCCATACCTCTAATAGTTTTGAAATAAAGTGGGGTGGTACGAAAGATATTATATACTGAACAGAACAGAATATATATTTTTTATGATATTGTACACCTTAAAATACCTGACTGATTCACTTTTTTGGTGGCTTGTTCCACTCCTGTTGGCAAGGTTACAGTGACTTCATCAACATCAAACTCTTGATCTGTTTCATCCACTGAAAACATAATAGAAAATATGCAACATGCAAAATTCTTTATCACAAAGTAATGTCTGGATTTATCAATTAATCTGAGGAATGTTTCTGTGTACAGTTAGCAATAATGGTTAGAAGTCATAAGTTAAAAACTGTAAGCCGGTTTTAGGTCCATATTACAGAAATAAAAAAACTTATTGCATCGGTTCGCTAACGCTCCCTCGCAATGAATTTGTTTATTCCTGTAATATAGACCTATAACCTATACATATATATCTTAAACCACTGATTTTATCAATAATGACTGGAATGCATTTTTTAGGTTATTTGTTCAGTATCACTTATAGGCTATGTCCCTTTAACAGAGGTATCTTCTTTTTCCAGCTGTGTCATCATGATTTAAAGAAGAGATATATAACTCAGTGTGACACAACAAACCCAAAATAGTGAACAAATGAGAACTTAATCACTGATGTTATCTATGCCCCATTCTCAAGACTTTTATAAGTAAGTTTATAACTTAATTGAAATGTAAGAAAAAAAAGCCATTGTTTTTTTTTCCATTAAAACTTTTTATACATATTGATGATATTGTACATGCATAGTTGTTAACATGACTTGATAATCTGACATCTGTTTACATACCAGCTTACTCCTGTGTCCAAAACTAAAATGCAACATATCTCAATTTACTTCCGGGTATGCTGTTCTAACACACACCCCTTGGGAACCTCCCACAAGAATAGTCAAAGCATAGGAACAGTCTACTACTTGACAGGGTTACACAGGTCACAGCGGCAATTGATAAGTTTATTTCTATATTAATTAAATCTACCGTACTTTCAGTTCATTCAGGCAGATTTATGATAAATAAAATTGTTTAGAAACAGGTGACCGATAACGACCTTTGTTATTATCAATTCAGCTCAGATCTAATATTCTCTCTCTCTATATATACTATGTTAAAAATAACCTCGCCGTTAATCTACACGCACGTGACATGACACAGTGTGGTGTATTTACATAAAAGTTGTAAACTTCGGCTTTTAAGAATGTACCGTTGGTTTCTTCAGATTGTGTGATCAAAAGGTTAGATAATGTTTTACCTTCCCATAAAATGTACTTTCCAGAGTTTGTGTCCATCTCGATCGGCAGCATTTTGATTTCTGTTCTGTAACGTTAATGAACAGTGTACAAACAAGAAAATTTAAAATTTCAGAAAAGGTGAAGGCCCGCACATTAAAGAATTTATTCTTCTCCAGGTCTTCATATAGTCGCAGATTTACGTCATCTTATCATGGTGAAATATTTCATTATTTCATTAAAATGCTTTTTAACGTATGAGGTGAACAGTTATGAAAAAATTGATTATAGATTTTTAGACATTTAGATCTATTGTAAATTTGATCGCTCGTGCACTGTACGTTAGTATTTATTTAATACACATTTAAGTGTACATGTATATGAACATATTGATATATTTAGAGACCTAATTACCTGGAATTGAAACAAGTGGAGCAGCGATAAACGTTTCTGATGCTGTTGCCCCCGGAATTCCACTGAAAGAAGGCAGCTCTCTCATAAATTCACATATTTGCTGTGACGTTTCTGACATTTCTGGGAGGGCAGGGCCACCCCCAGTCTTGCCTAAGCTGACCCTTTCAGCACTGTAATCAGCTTTTGCTTTTTTCATCTTAAAATGAAACGTTTTTATTGAAAAAATCTTGGAAATTATATTCTATTTAGAATTTACTGTAGACAGTAGAAGTAGAAAAATAATTGATTGAATTTATTTACTGATGTATACTTACTTATTTATTCCTTTGATAACATCTATTTATTTATATACTGATTTATTTATTCATTCATTTAAATTTACTTATTTATTTATTTACTTATTTATTACCATGTTACGCCACTTTTCCTTTACTTGGCTGACGGATCTCGGACAGGTCCCGACCGCATTTACCGTTTCAGTAATGTCTTTCCAAATTTCATCTGCTTTTCTTTTACTCCCGTTAATGTGTTTTGCATTAAGTTCAGAAAATTTAATTTCCATCATGTCCCGCAAGACAGTGGTTTCACGGACACTGAATTGTTTAGACCTGAACCGTTTGCTATCCGAATTGGTCGCCATTTTTTTGACAATCGTCTGACATTTGTACGGGAAAATTACGTCACGATTTTGTTGCATTCTGGGATATTTTGGTAAATTTAACCTTAGGTTAAAATATACCAAATCTGGTTTACTTACCGCGAGGTAAATTGCGTTTATACAAACGTTTAACCAAACTGGTAACTTAACCACGATTTAACCACTGGTTAATTTTTACCATGGTTAATTTAACCATTGTTTATACAAATGGGTGCAGATCGTAACTTTGTTATGCATTGAAGGATTTTAAAATGAATTTGGAAAAAAAGCTAAGCATATGGGATATAAAGTGTTTAGCGCAAAAACAGGATCCACAACTTGAAAGTCTATGTCACAGGCTGTGGGATACCACTTTGGGGGGCATTTGTCTCTTATGAGGAACAACTCTTGTTTCCTGCTATTTATGTTGTGGTAAGGACCATTGCAACATAATATGTACAGACTCGATTATATAACTTTCATCAGAAACTCTTTCAAAAAGGAATAGATCCGATTCAGTCCTATTAAATTTGTATCTACTTTTGAAAATCATGTCTCCCGATCACATTATCATGCAAACCAGTTTTTCTATTACACATTTTATTGATCAAAGGACTGCGTCGCGTTATGTGGTTTCTGTAAATTGCAGGTGCAAGGTATATACAGATGGCTGCTCAATATCTCCTGAACAACTTGAAGGATTCTCATGAAATTTTGGTCAAATGTTAATTTTATCAATACGACGTGTAGAACCAATGTCCAAAACATGCTTGGCCAATGTCATGTTCACACTTACGCGGCATTGGTTATATTTTTGTCCACTCTGTATCTTCTATATCCCTTGTAGAAGAAAAGTTTAGAGACTTTTGTGCTATACTTTTACAAATTTACAAGCTACGAGCACTCTACTAGTTTTTTCAGTGCTTTGAATTTATTTGAAGCCACATTCTGAAGAATTACACTGTTTAAGGATAATGTTGATGCCTTCATAAAAACACCTGTATATTTTGTTTTTCTTTCAAGAATACTGCCTAAGCCTGAATTTATCCTAATAAGTATTTTATAGTAATTACTTTGCAGAATAAGTTTTGGGTTACATGCATAAATATCAGCATAAATTTGACATCATTTTGCTATTTAATCACGATGTTTACTCTGTATGTATTGTTGCCATGGCAACCATGTCATGAATGGCATATTTAATCATTAGATATACTGACATAGTTCTTATCATAAATACAGAAATGAATTGAAATCAAATATGTTAAAAGAAATCAATTTTAGCTCTATATCTGTCAGTGTCAGCATGCTAAGAATGTTCATGTAGTTTCATTGGTGGGTAGGATTCGAATTAAATGCGTGTTGTTTCAAATCTGAAAAGACTTACTGGCCCAACTTGCTCATATTGTGTTTCTTACTAGATGGTCATACAAATTGGTTATAAAAAAAGAGAGTTTTATAGTTTACAGCTCTGGACAAAGTGAAATTCAACACCATTTTGCTATTTTATCACAATTGTTACTATACATACGTGTTGCCACGGCAACCATTTTATGAATGTCAAGTCAAATCATTAGATAAAATGAAATAGTTTCATTGGTGGGTGGGGTTCGAATTAATTTATGTGTGTTGTTTCAACTCTGAAAGACTTACTAGCACAAATTGCTCATATTGTGTTTCTTACGAAATTGTCATACATATTGGTTACACAAATTGAGAAATTGACTGTTTACAGGTCTGGACAGTGAAATTCGACACCATTTTGCTATTTTTTCACAATTTTTACTATAAAACTAGTTGCCATGGCAACCATTTCATAAATGTCATGTTAAATTATTGAATAAACTGAAATGTTTTGTGTCTGGAAAACAGAAATTAATTGAATAAAATGTATTAAAAGAAAACATTTTTAGCTCAGTATCTGTTACCGTCAGCATGTTAAAAATTTTCATGTAGTTTCATTGGTGGGTGGGGTTCGAATTAAATGTGTGTTGTTTCAAATCTGAAAGACTTACTGGCCCAACTTGCTCATATTGTGTTTCTAACTAAATGGTCATACATATTGATTACAAATAATGAGAATTTACCGTGAGATAGTTGGATCAGATGTAAATACCCGTCACTTATGTTTCCAAAACAGTTACCCTCAGTGACGGATATTTCGACCTGAACCGCGTGCTCAGAGAAGAAACTATTAGTCTTTGGCATAAATAGGTTAATACAAATCTATTATTTTCTAGGCTATACTTTTTTGTGAAATTGTAACTTTGAAATACTAGTAGTATGATATATGATTCTAATTATAACACATACTGTTTTGGTAAAACATGCGAAAATATCAACATTTCTAGCTTATTAATGTATTCTTAACTTGTAAAGTAACATAGGAAAATATGTAAAATAAAAAATGCAGTAAAATACAAAAGATGATCTATACGATGATTCATGTATTCACTGATAATAACAATAATTCAAGCCTACCCTATTGGTGGTTTGAAAATACAATGAATAAGAGAAAAGAAATCGAACATCTCAACTCAGCTTAGACACAGTCCAAGGCTTAACACCAAGCCGATATTATGGAAAAGAAATCTACCAGTGGCTTGAAATCGAGATTAAGCTTCAAGCCAGGGGAAAAAAACATTGGCCATAAATCTAACAAGACCAGTCTTATCCTCTTGAACAAGTTGTTATGTTTTATTAAGTTGAGTACAAGCTAATGCCATACTTGAAGAAACTTCACGTTTTTTCATTCACTCTTTATCGAAAGTAGTTTGTAATGAAAATTGTTATTTAAAAACAGATTGCAACTTCATCAGCTATGCTATTTTCGGCATTGTCAGGTGGTAAGTAAATTTTGATTGGGATTAGTACTTTTGCAGATGAACCATATTTGATAACCAAGACTAGCGGAAAGATGATGACCAGCTTATATGTACCGATATGGAGAGATGATAGCAAACCAGGAGAAGATGATGGAACACATGCTCTACAAGTATCTGTAGGCAAAGTCCTTAAACAAGCGGTATCTAAAAGATGTACACATGTGTGCGTTCCGCTAGATTTGCGCCATGGATGGCCATTGAGGAAGTTCACAAAACAAATTCTGAAATCTTTCATTCCTTACATAGAGAAATCTGATGTAATTCCTGTAGTATTTGAGATGTGCTTGAGTAAATCGGAAGAGTTCAGAGAGTGCTGCAAGATAACATTTCAGCAAACACTGAAAGTATATGATTTTGAAAGTGAAAGTGACAGTGACGGAGAACATCCAGGTTAGTTTGATGTATATTTGAAAGAGTATGTCTAACATTTGTTATCTTGGAAATGGCTAATTAAGGTAAATTATCAACAAGCAAATTTGGTATTTGCAGACTTCTTTGTATTAGTAATTACACTTTTACATTATCTTACATGATCTTAACGATCAAATATACGTCTTCCTGTCCTATATGTTTAAGGACATGCTTTATACTTTAGCAAAATACCTGTATCACAAAGTACTGATAACCATTTTTTCTTTTCATTCTCTAGCCCTGCTTAGAAAAAATAAAGAAATGAATCCTGTTCATGTTTGCGTTGTGGGTGGACGTTTGCATGAGTTTCAGGTAATCAGTTCGCCCTTATTTTAAATTTTCAATTTAAACTCAGATAGTTCCAATTTAGTCCTGTTTAGTATTTTCATATTCTATAGTTTATCTGACATAACTGGTATGTGACGACTGTACAACATTTAGTCTAAATGGGCACAATTTTGGTTTATTATTTATAAACTTTTAAGGATTTTGTTAGATCCCTGTGCAACGATTATTAATTGGCAAAACGCTAAAACCAGGTTCTCTACATACTAATGCAAGTCATTAGGTCTGAAGGATCAATTGCATCCTTGACAGTATAATTTTATAAACACTGGTTATAACGCTTTCTAACAGTGAATACTTTCTAGTTTCCTTATGCGTATATGATTTACACGCTAGTTAGCATATTCCTCAGATAATTCTGGGAAAGAAATACTTATTTTAGGAAAACGCTACCCCAAAACTATAATTGAAGCTTGTCGAGGCAAATAATGGTTGTACTTAAACGCAAAAGAACACAAAATAATAGAAAAACGTCATCATTTACTTAAACAAGAGGCCAAGATGGCCCTATATCGCTCACCTGAGACCTTCTTATGACCATATGTGACCAAACTTCAATCCTAAACTATATATTATAAACACATTCTGTTTGATCTTGACTAGACAAACCTTCTGACCAATTTACATGATGATTGGCTATAAAATGTGACTTCTAGAGTATCAAAAAGGTTTTCCTCTGAATTGACCTGGTGAACTAGTTTTTAATCCCAGGTGATCCACACACACATTCTGACCAATTTTCATGATGATTAGATTGTAAATGTCGCCTGTATGTAAAACACAAGGTTTTTAACCAGGTGACCTAGTTTTTGACCTCAGATAACCAATAGTCTAACTCGACCTAAATTTCATTAAGACAATCATGATGATCAAATTTCATGGAGATCCAATGAAAAATGCTACCTATAATGCGTATACAAAGGTTTTCATATTATTTGACCCTGTGACCTAGTTTGACCCCAGATGACCCATATTCATACTCGATCTAGATGTTATTAAGGCTGTCATTCTGACTAAGTTTCATGAAGATCTAATGAAAAATGCAACCTTTATTGCATACACTAGGTTATTCTATGATTTGACCCTGTGACCTAGTTTTTGATCCCAGATAATTCATATGCAAACTCAATCTACAATTCATTAAGATATTCATTCTGACCAAGTTTATGAAGATTCAATGGAAAATGCAACCTTTATTGCATACACAAGGTTTTTCTATGATTTGACAACGTGACCTAGTTTTTGATCCAAGATAACCCATATTCAATCTCGACCTAGATTTTATCAAGGCAATCTTTCTGGCCAAGTCGCATGAAGAACAAGTGGAAAATGAAACCTCTATTGCATTAACAAGGTTAAGTGTGGACAGACAGACGACAGACAGACGACGGACACCAGGCGATCTTATTAATGTTAAAACAAATTGACAGTGACAATTGGATATACTGGCTCAAATTGGCGTTATAAGAAATACTTTCCCCAGTAATTACTTAATAGGCACAGATAATATGTAACAAAACTGTTGACCGAGGCACATTGCTTAACTATGGTATTAGCAATGAGAGATCAAACGAGATCCTCATAGCCTGTGTGTGGTGATAGTATTGGTACTGCGTAGGGTCACCATGTCTTATTCTAAGTAATTAATGGCAAGGTCTTTTCTCACCTATGAGATACATATTTCCGCGCATTTACCTGTGATAGATAACCTTATCTCACATCGCTTATCTCACATCGCTGCCGGACTATTTTTACGTTATTTGTAAGCAGACATAAAAATCGAAAAATGACTGTAAAATTGTTATTTTTGAAATAAACATAGGGTTGTTGGTATTCATATTCTTAGTTAGATCATTTTCTTTCCATCAATAGCAGTTTTGAAGGAAAATTCGAGAAAAAGTTGATTTTCATTTTTTCATCTCCATCCTGTATTTGCATTTATTCCTTCTTACTTGTGAGAAAATGCAATTAAAACTGTGAGAAAATAAATCTACCATGTCCATTGAGTTGTGGATAAAGAAATCCCACCCTCGGGTTGAGATACGTCCAAAAAAGCTGGACAGAGCCTCGTTTTTGAACGTATCTCAACCCTCGGGTGGGATTTCCTTATCCACAAATCATGAACATGTTAGATTCACTTTATCTTTTTCAACAGAATCGGCATTATTTCTCACTTAAAAAAGGCATCCAAGCTTTGGTCAGAAGAAAGGTCATTTGCATTTTACAAATTTTATCTGTATCTCATGAACTGCTTGAACGGAAGTTACAAGGATACAGAACAAATTCCATCAAAAATAACCTTATAAATTTCTTTCCTTTTGACCTAAAGTCTTATTGTGAGAAACATGTGTAGCTGCATTGAAAACATATATTGCTGAATTTTCTTGATTTAAACAGGCAGATGTATTAGTTAATACAACTGGCCATACTCTTGACCTAAGTTGCGGTGCTGTTTCAAAATCACTGCTTATGAAAGCTGGAGATGGAATGCAGAAAGAATGTAGAGTAAAGTACAAACATGGTATAAGGGAAGGTGACATTGCTGTGACAAAAGGATACAACTTAAACTGCAAAAACGTTTTCCATGGATCTATCAATGAGTATCGAGAACAATTTGGGGAAGTTCGCTTACAGGTAAATGAAGTGAAGCGCAATATCACTATATCAAGCCATTTTGAAATTTTGCAGTATCTTAGTATAACTGAAAATATTAGTTGAACTGAAAGTTGTTAACATAGATTAGTGATTTAGCTATTTTTATCTCAAATATGAATGATACATACGGAATATTATAACAGTCGGTTGATCTGCGGCGTCGTATCTTTTGAGTTGGCTGTGTAGTTCCGGATCACACGAGAGGGGAGCCTCGAGTGTGATCCTGATCTATGCAGCCAACGAGAAAGATACACACGCAGATCAACCGACTGTTATAATATACCTTTTATTATATACCTTTTACCAAATATCATATGTTAACTTTTATATAAACGTTAATTTGTGTCATTAAGGTAGTGGGGGTCTTATGGACACTATTCCAAAACACATTAAACTTAATATTTATATAATCTACATCTGTTAACCGACTAGTGTGCAAAATTTAAAGACATTTCACCGTTTAATTAAAAACTAATTTCCTTTTTTGTTGCCCTACCCCCACTTAAGAAATACTGACCATATTAAAAAGTACCCTAAAAGTTAAAATAGGTATGTTTGCAAGTATTTATTTACATTTATTTTTGTTCTAGGTTCCAAAAAGTATTACAAGCAATGTAGAATTACAAAACATGTATTATAATTCTACAAGCTTAACATGTGTAACAAAAAATATGCAATAATGCCAAAAACTAGGGTAAACAATTTGCCTAATTTTGCCACGAGACATATCACACATGTACATATACACGACTGTAGCAAAAGATTCGGAATAGGGCCATCACTATTGATTATAAAACTTTTATTAGTAGTAAATGAATTGAAATATAAGAAAAGATGAAAATGTTTTACCGTCTACTTTTTGAGATATTCAACTTTTAAAAATGAGCACGGTCAATTTTTATATTTTCAAGTAACTGTCAAGCTTGATAAAGTCAAGGAAAATTAAGATACAGTTTTCAAATCTTATAAAATGGCATAACCTTTCATGTTATTCAATTTGATAACTAAAAAAGAAAAAATAACGAAAAAATTTTGGCTCCTTCGGGGATTGAACTCAGGACCTCTTGATCTCAAAGCAGACGCTCTAACCACTGCGCCACAGTACAAAATAGGCACAGCTATAAAATCCAAAGTATTCCAAATGATCCTTAAACAGGAAGTACTCATTACACATCCACTACCTTAATTGCAAAAATCAACATAACGCGCTATTTCGTGTCACGTTTTATATGACGTCGATGACGTCACTTCCTTCTTCCGTGTATAAACAAACAACATTCATAAAAAGTAAATTCAAAATGTAAATCATTTTTTTGGTTTATTTAATGCGAAAAAGACGTTGTATTCATTTGTCTTCAAATGTGACATTAAAAAAAATGTGACGACAATGAAACTACACTTATTTTACTGCATCAATGTGGATCCATTTTTCAACTTTTAGCGTAGGAATAGTATATGAATATGCATTTGTGTACAACTTACACGGTGGACAGATAAGATACGGCTAAATCCATCTGATACGGAAAATTTGATACGGGATGTTGTATTTTACTGCACAAATACTAAAGAAAATTCAGATAAACATTAGTAGGTATATAATAAAAGTGTATACTATGCAAACCTGCTAAGAACCAAAGTGTGACCCATTCCCATGACATATGATTAGCCGTGTGCAAAAAAGGCACCCGAACTAGTTTTTAGCACTTTTCAACATGCAATATTTCAATATCAGAATGCGCAAAATTCACTTTCCTATGTTCAGTTGTAACCGTTTCCTGGTATGTTTACCTAAGGCTTCATTTTATACCCCTGCAACAACGAAGCAGAATGACACAGTCTTCATGTTTAAAACCTCATGCCAGAATAGAATCAAACGCAACAGGAGTGATTGGTACCAAGCTTATTTGTGCATGCTCTCAGCAAGTCTTCTCAGCAAGATTATCTTACACAGAGTTTTGACCTTTTTTCAATTCAGTGTTTATAGAGATTTTTGTGCATGCTTATCTTCAAAATCCCTGGCCAGAATTGAATGAAACTTCACAGGAGTGATCGGTTCCAAGCTTTTCCCATTCAAAAACATTTTAATTTTGCATTAAGGTTTATGTCCTGTGCCCAAGCGGAGGGGGGTGGTTATATATCACCTTCAATAATAGTTCTAATTTTGTTAAAATGGCGTCCCATACTATAATTCTACATCATAAGAAATGTGCGAAAGTACATTTGCCTTTGACACTGATCATATATGAGTGTTGTTTAAACCTGCATTGAGTGTTCTGTCTTTCGTACTTCCATTTGATAACCTGACATCCATATTACTCAGACACTGTATTACACTGTATCTGAACAATGTCAACCTTTTATCACTGTTCAAACAATTTTATTTTTACAGGGTCACATTATAGAAAAAATGAAAAATACGTTTTTTTGTTGTCAATAGATACCGTTTTTAGTATAATGTGTATATAATGTGTATGACCTGTAGTTGTAGCTACATGTAAAATGTGTTTCTGAAGTGACTAACTTCTGTGTATTAACATTAGCTTTGTCACTCAAAATTTGACCTACATGTATGTGCCTATGTACTGCAATGAAACTCGTGTTAGCGATTTAGCACCACTATGTTTAGTTACCCTTATGCTTAAATATTCAAAATAAGTGTCTGGTACACAAGGAAACAAGCAAAATCTTTGCATCTATATCCCCCGCCGAATTCTTTTTTTCAGTATATGCATACATATACAAATTATTTCTTTTAACAATTATTCAATTATATTCATTTTCTTTTAGAATGCAGCACTGTGTCGCGACATTGCATCACAACTATATTACATCATTTCATTTCTATGTTATTACATGACGTCACGTGTTATTATTAAATTTTGATAATCGGTTCCAGATAGTATTAACTCTGGAGATATTAAGGCAATGTTGACGATAGTTGCGCGTGTGCCGCGGCATTATGCTATTGTATTTGCTGTTGTATACTTATTTTAAATTTAATGAAAAATTCTGTCCATTGTTTTCTTAGTTATTGCTCTGGACAAACAGACGGACAACGACAAAAATATCCCTCTGGTGGGGGATGATGATTAGTTTAAATAGTTTTTGTTGATATTTCATACAAGATGAAACGCTATAAGGAGAAGAGCGGTCTAAAAAAGATATCCACGTCGTGTGTGTTTTTTAATCATCTCCCACTTTACATCCAAATGCCGTGGGAATACAAATATAAGTACTACAGGTTATTACCTCAAACTGCTTACAATTTACTCAGATATTTAATGGAAGTGCCAGATGATTTTGAAACAAGTACGAGGGTACATCAAAACAGTTTTCATTTTTTGAAAGTTTGCGTTAGGGTGAGTACAAACAACCAGAAAGCTGCGGAAGTTTAGTAAAAAAAACCCAGTTAATTTGTTGATGAGTTAAAAGCTATGTGAAATAGAAAAGTCAGAGAAGAGAGCGATGATTAAATATCCGCACATTAAAAGATTGTATCCGAAGGAAATTCCGGAAAACAAGAATAAAATGCACTTCATATTGAACTGTAAAGAATTGAACTGCTGAATTCAAGCGTGGATGAATAATCGCTGAAGATAGTCCACGGTCTTGTTGTCCTAAAGATACCATAACCGTAGTTCAACTTTTTGCTGAACATCGCATAGCAATGAATGATATGAGCATGACAATTCAGCATATTGCTAATGCTACAGAAATATATTTTATTGCCGTCATTTAAACTGCGTGCGAAGCATTTTGACAGTGATATGAAAGTCACGTTGCAAGTGAAGCATTTTTGGTGGATCAGGAAGACAAAATTGATAAAATTGATATTTTTCTAGAAATGAGGCCCCTTAGGGGGTAAAATGCTTTTTTACACATTCTATAATAGAAACTTCCTTTAAAACTAGTAATGCTGATTTACAATGTAACTTAACTTACAACAGAAAAGTTCTCTATAACTGTGACTTGCAGAAAAAGATCCCCTCAGAGATGAGGTTCAAATTGTGTGGAGAAATTTTGATAATGCTTCTTTTCTATGCCCCCGAAAGGTAGGCACATTAAAATCGCACCGTCCGTCCGTCCATCCGTCTGTCTGTCCTTCTGTCTGTCCGTACATGCCCAGTAGATATTAGGGGGTTAGGGTTTGAGTACAACTTAGCATTGTGAGGTTGTTTCAGTTCATTCCGTCATAATGGGGTTAAAAATGGTATTTTGGGGTTATATAATTCTATTGTAGGGTTAAAAAAGATCAAAGAAAGATCAAAGTGATAACCTCATAAAGTCCGCCTGGTGAGTACGTCCGTCCGTCCGTGCGTCCGTCCTTGCATTTTGCGTGTCCGGGCTGTAACTTTATCATGCATTGAAGGATTTTAAAATGACTTGGCACAAATGTTAAGTAGATCAAGGCGACGTGTCGCGTGCAAGACCCACGTCCCTACCTTCAAAATCAATGTCACACTTACGGTTTAAAGGTAATGGAATCCTGTTTATATACACACATTCGTGTCCAGACTGTAACTTTGTCATGCGTTGAAGGATTTTGAAATAACTTGGCACACATGTTCAGTAGATCAAGACGACGTGTCGCATGCAAGACCCACGTCCCCACCTTCAAGGTCAAGGTCACACTTACGGTTTAAAGGTAATGGAATCCTGTTTATATGCACACATTCGTGTCCGGACTGTAACTTCGTCATGCATTGAAGGATTTCCAAATAACTAGGCACAAATGTTCAGCATATCAAGACGGCGAATCGATTGCAAGACCCACGTCCCTACCTCAAACGGTCACACTTAAGGTTTAAATGTTATCCTGTATATATGCACAGTATATATGTACACATTCGTGTCCGGGCTGTAACTTTGTTACAATGCATGCAAAAAAAACAACATGCAATAAATGATTTGGAAAAAAACACGATTTTTGACGGAAGCATGCAAGGTGTCGCGTGCAAAACCCACGTCCCTAACTTCAAGGTCAATGTCTCACTTAGGGCTTAAAAGTAATGGAATCCTGTTTAAATGCCAACATTCGTGTCCGGACTGTAACTTTGTCATGCATTAAAGGATTTTGAAATTACTTGACACACATGTTCAGCACATCAAGACAACGTGTCGCATGCAAGACCCATGTCCCTTCCTCAAAGGTCAAGGTCACACTTTTAAAGTTTTAAAGTAATGGAGTCCTGTATACATGGCAACTCTGTCATGTATGGAAGGATTTTAAAATTACATGGCACAATTGTTGAGCATATTGAGAGGACACAGGCTGTGAGATACCTCTTTTGCGGGCATTCGTCACTCGCTTATGACAGCTCTTGTTTCTTCTTAAAATGCTTGTAAGAATTTGATTATGTTTGGAATAAGTAATAAACTTTGCAGTCTCTAACAATGATACAATTTAGAAAACGTTTTTTAAATGAGGCCCTTAAGCGTTTTTCTTGCATATTCTATAGAAAATTCAGAAATTTTGGTTTCTTAAACTGGTACTTCTTACAACAATGATTAAGTTTTATGACAATAACCAAGACACTCCCCACTCGCCTATTTAGCGGAGGATATAAATTCACTGAACTTGCTTGTTTTGTCCAACTTTATTGATAAAACGCATATTCTACTATTAATACACCCTTATTAACTTTCTATTTGTTTCTTTTGTGTCAAAAACAATGCATCGTTGAGAGTTTAAATACGAAGTAAACAATTACTCGGGCCAAACCATTTGTTATTATTATCTTAGCTCCTCGACATGATACTATCACTGATATATCACTCAAAACAAACATTTTACCACAATTGTCAGATTTATTATTCTACAATATTTCTGCACAACAGAGACACTACAAAACATGCAAACAGTTAATTAAAAAATAATAATATTTCAGAAATTAGGGAATTTTATTTATGCATGTATGGAAAAGGCTGTTGATTCTGGTCATACAAGCATTGCATTTCCTGCTATTGGAACTGGGAATTTACGATACCCAATTAAAAGAGTTGCAAAGGTGATGTTCGACAGTGTTGAAGTGTTTGCTGACAAACAGGAAGTAACCAAAGACAAAAGAGTTCTTGATGTGTACTTTGTAATTTATCCATTTGATATGGTGGATGTAAGTATGTCTATATTATCATATATGTAACATATAGTGACTCTTTTCAAAATAATAAGGTTACACAATATGAAACTCCTGAAAAACATACTTGATTTAAAATAAATATGCAAAAAATGTTCATCATACATCATGGTTAATATCAATAGGAAGAAGCCATTTTTTGGTGCGTTTGTTGTTGTTATTATCACGTTTACTGATAAGTCTAGTTGAATTTGGACATTGGTCAAATGGCAGATAAAAACTTATTATTGTAAGCGAATGCCAGTGTTTACAGTTATTTCTGTATGGACAATTTATTTCTACAAACATTATTCTGCTGATTGTATATTCGAATGAACATGTCATTTCAGATTTTTTACGCATCACTAAAGGAGTTCAATGACGGTATGTATGTATGAAGTTTTATAAGCTTGTACAAGCACAAATTAACGATAGTGATTGTGTGATATCTTTCGTCTATCTGTCTGTCCACATTTACAGTATGAACACTCTAGAGGCCGCGCTTTATTCAGGTCTTGTCAACAAACTTATTCGGATATTGTTATGAAAATCAAATCTTTATGTTCAATGTGAATCACGTACGTCTCCTCGCTCTGGCAAAAGTTTTTTGTTGATTCAGGTGATCATTTGAGGCCATCTTGATTTTTTTGCGTATAAGGGCGTCTTGGATTTTTTGTGTTCAGTGCCAACTTTTGTGTTTTTAAATATCAGTTTGTTAATTGATTGTTTAATCTATATTTGTACAGAATTGTAAGGGTTTTTTAATTGCTGTAATACGCTGATGTAACTAAAGATCTTTAAAAAATCAAGTGTGGTTCGATTTAGCTAAGGGTGAGCTTTTAGGATTGTTCACTGTCCGGCGTCTGTCGTACGTCGTCCATCCACCATTTCTTGCAAACGACATCTCCTCTGAAAGCGCTAGGCAAATGTTGATCAGACTTGGCAGGTATGATGCTTACATAAAACGTTACAAAATGTGTTCAAAAAATTCAATTCCATGTAAAACACTGGTTGCTATGACAACAAATAAGAAAAACTTTAAAACTATTCTTACCCAAAACCGCAATTGTCTTGTCCGCAGAGCTTAGATATTTGGTGTGTGGCTCTGTGTAGACCCCTATCAAGAATGCTCAAATAATGCACCTGGGGTCAAAATCGGCCCCGCCTGGGAGTCACATGTTTTACATAGAAATGTATATAGTAAAACTGTGGTCCTTTTCCTAATCTGTTCAAACATTGTCCTATCCTTTTGATCTAGTTTTCCTTTTTACAGTAGCAGTGCACTGTATGTTTACTTCATTTTCTGCAAAGCTGTCGTTGACCATGAATAATAGCAAATGGTACTCAGGTGACGATATGTTAAAGTGCCCTCAAAGCCCTGTTTTATCTATCATATGAGACCTTGTGTCCATTTATGTGCATAACAAATCTGTATCGCATAATTGCGTATGGAATGGGTTTTTCTTGGCTCATTCATTTTTCATATGTTCACACCTACTGCTTTAAAATAAAAAATAAAATACTATCTATGGTGTGATATTATGTGTTTATAAGACAGTATCTCTACGCATCACTCTTCAGAAAAAAGACAGCATTTATTACACAAAAACAATTAACTGATATGAAACTCTGTCTAAACTTAAGGCTTGAGCAAAGCATTGCTTTGCCCTTTTTGTATTTTAAATATATCTATATATTGTATGCGGCGGGCGATTTATCAAACAGCTTTTTGTGCTTCTTCACAAGTTCAATAATTTTTGCATGCTGCGATGTTGAGTTATTGTAATGTCCATGCACACCTGTAGAGAATATTGTGTAGTTTGTATGTAGAATGGAAAAATGAAAAAGCCATATTTCTATATTGTTGGGCATTTGTCCATGAATGCAAATTAAGATGTGAATGTGTATGTCTGTTAGCGTGCGTGCGTGTGTGTCTATATGTATTTAGTTAAAATCAGCATTTCCTGTACAACGTTGTAATTTGGGCATGACATTTTGGTTGTTTTCTAAAAATAAAATTTATCATGGGCGCATGGGAATGTAGATTTCATATCTGTTATTCTACACAAACGGCAACTATGTTTCCATGGGGTGTTTAATTCGAGGTTTACCTCACCAACGAAATTAACGAAAGATAGCTCACTCGCTTATCAATATGTTAGGGCAAGTTGTCGGCCTCAAAAACGCCTTATGTTTATGTGTTTTTCTTGTTAATACCTATAGGTAAATACCAGAAACTTACGTGCCAAGGACCACCGACTAGTAGATGTGTGAGTCTATCTAACGTTACAGTAAATGCAAAGATAGGCAATATTAACACATGTGGGACAGCTGAAGCACTTATTTACTTTTGGGACCACACAAAGATGTATAGCGGTATGAAACTTCCATATGTGTTTTGTTTAGAAATTAATTGAATACTTCAATGCTGTCATACTTGTATCTTTGTCTAATTATCTTGTATGGTTGATGAGTTCTGTCATCTCTTGACAAACTTAAAAAATAAGGTAATTGTTTATCTGGATGTGGGGGGGGAGGAGGGGGGGGGGAGCAAACCAAAAAGCAAGAATTTGTTAAATTTACTCTTGTCATTTTGGCGGCCCGTGGAAAACTAGGATTGTATAGCTGTGAATAGGCGATGTGCATTTTAACGTGGTGCAGTTGAGGTTTTACAGTGTATGAGCCATAGGACTTGACTCAAATAAATAAGCTATTGGCTTATAAGCTGGTAAACTATTTGTTTCGTCATTAAAACTAACTAGTATAGTAGTACTTGGTCTGTTTTTCAAACCGTCTTGGTTCTTTATCTGTAACTTACAGTGAAAAAGGCTCATTTTACATTTCAGTCATTAGCTATCATAACGTTGTACTAGCAGCATTTGTAGCACAGGTCTAATACTTATGACATTTTCTTTCTTTCTGCAGTTCAGAAGACAGACAAGTTTTTGCAAGAAGCAGAGATTAGTGAAGACTTCCTTCAGCAACGTATGTAATTTTTAATTCGGATTTTCCGTAACGTATTGTACAATGTTACATATCGTGCAAGTGTTACATAACTATCTCAATAAAGAATGAAACCGTACTTTATTTGACAAATTATTGCAAAACATTCTTAACAGTTTGCAGGTCACAATTCCCTTTTGATTTTTACGAAACCTAGTCCGAAGGTAACAAAAATTTATGTCTGATGTGTATAGAAATTAAGCAGTGTCACATGAAAACTCGTTACACAACATCATTTTGTTGTCAAATCTTTTAAACACTATGTCACAGTTAGCATTTTGTTTGGAGGGGTAATATCTAATGTGTATTTGAATTGGGCTATGTGAAGTGATGACCTACAACACGAATTCAAAACTTTTGATGCTATACATATTACATATAACTTTCATGAAACTTTGTCAGATGGTTGTACTTAATATTCAGGGACAAAGGTGAGGGTTAGTTTTTTTTTCTTCTTCGCCTCAAGCCAATTTGCAATTGACCTTTGTTAACTTTTTAATTAGTGAGAGTGGGCCACGTAGATTCAGTGACAATAAAAATGTACTTATATTTAATGAAATTTTATGTCTTTTACACAACTCTCTGTCAGGCTTTACTTTATTTGTTTCTATCGTTTTTTATAGTTTCATTTAATTGAACTGACGATGTATGTAATATGATTTCGTACAATTGATAATTGTATCAGTATAATTTATGGAATAAAGTCATTTTGCTACTCATTACAGAGTCTTCTAATATTGGATTTCAGGTGCATATATAGGTAAACAGACAACTTTTGTAACCAATGGTGGAAGGCTTGGCAATTACAGAATCATACATGTGCCAGTTAAAAATGCTCTGGAATGTCTGAAGCAAGGATTTATCAATGGGATTGTTAGTGCTGATGGAGCAGGAAGTTTGACAGCTGTTGTTTTCTTTAGCAAAGAAAGTAAGAACAACTAATGAGAAAACCAATGTCTTCTATTTCTAAAAAGCTACAAAGTAGGTTGCAAACACAGACCTTTTTTTAAAATGCAAGGACTGCACTGATATAATATGACTGGCGACATGGGAAAAGGGGCCATCAGATTAAATACTTGGAAATAAGCTTTTTGCATATTTTGAATAAACAAAATTTCAAAATTGATTTGTGAAGATAGCAGTACTCTATGTGCAGCAGATACAGAATTACAACATCCTGAATACGTATACCAAACGCGCAATTTCTTAATCTGAAAAATGATGTCACATACCATAATTTGGCGACAAAACTCATTTCAATTTATATTGGCAGTATTTTATCATGATGGAAACTTTCTAATAGCATTGCCAAAATAAGAAAGAAATTTTCCTTTTCAATCGCTACTGCCATTTCGATAGTTTTCGAGAATTATGAAACGTGAACATTCACCATTCGTTGTTTCTAAATTCCGTAGTAATACAGTGCTCAACTGCAAAGGATTTACTTTTTACTGTAATTTTCTATTATTTGAATATTAATAGCGTTAGTATGCATTATTAAAATATCCAAATAAAACAGATGCAAGCAAATTTGAGAAATCGGATATAGGCTCCTTCCTTATCAGAGAGTTTCATACATCATATTTACGAAAAAGAAATTCTGAGTACGATATTTTTTGTTTAATATTAGTTGTGAAGAAATTGTTTTAAACTGCCGATTTCAATAAAATGTATTTTATATAGTTTATTAAGATGGGTTTTAACGTAATTCAATAATCAACTGCGTCAGCGAGAACTTCTAAAATATGATGAATTTTTCGTTTGTTATCAAAAACCTGTATGTACTATCGAAACTCCACTGTTTTAATGGTATACATCCATGAGACATCCTTGTTTAAAAGTAAGTTCCAGATGTTAAGGATTTCAGGGTTAAAGCTAAAAAATGGTTTATGATGTCATATTGAAGGCTAAATTATTGATACATCAAGGTATCCTTGGTATGGGAAGAATAATGGCTGTAAAAGATATTGCTGGACGGCTTTTTATGGTCTTATTTTAGGCCCATTTTTGGTATATCAAGATAAACTTGGTACGGAAATGATAGAGGCTGTAAAAGATCTTGCTGGACGACTAAAACACGTGAAGGTCACCACTCTTGTCATTGAAGGGTTGCAAAATGAAAAACGGCTATTTCAATCTTTTGAAAAAGGCTCTAATGCCAATGAAAAAGGTAATTTTGTTAAGGTTATTTGTTACTATCTTCACAAACAGCTTCTGATAATGGACTGAAACTTTATATTGGTCTTGGATTCCACAGTATTGAGATAACTTACTGAAATTAGCACATAATAGAAAATAAACGGTTAAAATTATGCATGCATCTTTCTTTATTCAAAACCAACACAGAAATTCGAGTGAAACTTAACACAAATGTCTGAGGTCAATATCAATTCTTACAACAACAACTTGCACATATCTGATTTGTATTTTACTTAAGTGGTTACCTGTCGACAGAACTATTTACATTTTCTCTAATAGATACACTTTCTTACGGAAAACACTTGTTTTTTTTCCTGTAGAAGTTACAGCAGATAGCGCGACCATTGACATGGATTTAAGCATTACGGGATTTCCATCAGACATAGAAAAGGCAAAGCAAATGCTTAGAAAATGGTCTCTGTCTTTAGATGTCCAGGTAAAACCTTTTTACAGACTTTCTTGGTAAAATGTGAGCACGGAAGAAGTATTGACTATGCCAGTTTACAGTGGTCTGTAAAAATGTGTTATTAGTCATTCCATTTGACAAGTTAAGCACGGTTTCGACGTATCACAGCAATGTATTTTACTGTTTACTGCATGTTTGACTTTGACATATTGTCAACAGTTCAGATCAGTGGACTGATCTTAAGAAGATCAAATTCACATTGCACATATATTCCTTTTGGCTTGTAGATATTTCTTTAGACCTCCTCAAATTTTAAGGCATTGCAGTCAATGATATTCTATGTTAACACAGGTAGCAGTACAGAACCGTTTTGGTCAATTTATCTGTATTTTATGTAGACTCATTATATATGCATGTATGTGTCATTTCTTGGGTTTCTTTTTATCTGAAGCAGGCTGATTATACTTAAATAAAATTACCAAAGATTAAACTCAGCTTAATGTTATAGGTATGCTGTTGCTGAAGTGTGAATCACGATCTGATAAAGCTTTAGCTGTATTAGGACTGTGCAATACACATGCTTGTTTCATACTTAATGATTTCAAGCGTGCATTATGTAGGCCTTGTGCAGGGATTTGCTGAATGTCTATACTTTAATTTAATAACTACATCTGTTGATAAACAGGACCAGAAACACCCACAGCAGGGCAGTTCTCAAGAAACGACTGAACCAATTCTTCAAGAATCTGAACCACAGTCGACTGTAGAAACAAACTTCAAGTCACTAGGTGAGAAACATATTACTCTACATAATTAAAGAAAGTATGCTTAAAGTAGCATACCGTAACTATCACTTAAAATAGCCCCAAACAATTTGATATCAACAAATCGTAGTAAAATTTGCTACACTTCTTGTATCGCCTGCATCATTGGCGACAATAAATTCAGTCAAATAATGTTTAATGGAGGAGTAAAAATTAAGAGCCAAAATTTCACGGAATGCATGAAATGCTACAAGTTGAAAGCAGCGACTTCATGTTAGTATCCCATCGATTTTTTTGTTTTAATTAACGCGGTAGAATGGAAATATATTTTACATTTGAGCGATATGCCTCCCGGCCTTCATGATTATATTACTACACATCTTAACTCCAAATCGTGGTATATAATCCGATTTATCACTCAAAAGTAAAATATATGTCCTAATTATAAAACATCTCTATTTCGGCTTACCGTGCGTAAACGCTACATTTTTAATTTACATCTAGTCTTGCATTTCATGAGCAGTCTGTCCTGCTTGAAGGATGCATGATGAGTTTTATTACTCGTGAAAACTTCTTCTCAGAAATGTTTCTTCTCTGATACGCTACCGTTTTGTTCATGCTGTGTTTATTCGTAAAAAAGCTAGCAGTAAAGAATTGAAGCTGCAGTACTTAGAAAATTTCAAAAGTCTACTCTGTAACCAATCGTACGATTTCTACAGGATTGAACTATATTAAATTTTGACAGTCGATCAAATGTGTTCAACATTATATTAATGGGTAAAAATGCTCATTAGGTAAGGTTGCTTTTCCTGTGTAATTCACTCTATAATTTCAAGGCTTTTTTCATGGGAATGAGTCTAATATTACCCTCTAGAAAAACTGTTCTAGTCATGTTGATAAGTACATTAGCGAGAACACATGAAGCAAGAGTATGCAATATTAACCAATTACCAATCCCTGTCACAATGTTTATGGAAAGATAGCTATGATAATCTGCCATAAATGTCCGACTAATTTTGAATCCATGATATTTTCAATGTTCATGCTGTTTCTCGTTTGATAAAATTATTGGATTAGTGCATTTACTGTTTTAATGACTTCAACCGCAACAACGGTATTTTATGAAGTTAGCCCATTTGATTCATTTAGATTTGATAGAAAAACATATAACCTTACAAGATTACAATTGTGTTACATTCTATATTTCAGGAGCTGCCATGGAAAACAGGTGTGTATAGCATGCCATGTAAGACAAAACCAAGAATTCATGACAAAGATTGCCCTTTGTCTGTTTACTTTTCTATGCCTCTTAATCACATGGAATGGTATCTGCTGATACGAAACTATATATAATCTACTTTTTGTGTCGCTTTTACATAGGGATCGCTTTGACCGTCAGTCCGTTTATCCGTAAGTCTGACATTCCGTCGGTCCATCCGTCACAAAAACTTAACGTTGGCTATAACTTTGTCATTTCTTAAGATTTCTCCATCAAGCTTTCAAATTGCATTGCTTCTGACAACAGGGTCGTGATGCTGCCACATTTTGTAGGTCAAGGTCATATTTGACAGAGTTATGTCCCTTTTTGTACCGGTACTTAGATTTGTCACGTAATTATTGTTTATTTTGACAAATTGTAAGAGGGCGACACAAGTGTTGTTATTGATTAAATCATACGCACTTGTTTGTTAGCTGCAACTGTCTTTCAATTCGCATGGCAGATCATTATATCCCTTTTCATCCCCCTTACACAAAAATACTGTAAGATTGTATATTTTGAGTTTAATAACATTGGGAGAAATTAAAGCAAAGTTTTTAAAAAATATTTTTATGTTTTTTCTTGTGTGCATTTTTCAGTGTTGAAATGTCGGCGTCAGGCCGAAAGAAAACGTACGAGTTAAAGAAGGTGGGGAAACATTGGCTGATTGTTACGCCGGACAAGCAACATAAACGGCTTACTGCACTGATGAATGCATCACAAGTGGACTTATCTGACAACTTTCTTATAGTAGATGACGACATCATATATGAGATAAAGGAAGATGCAGAAGGACTTGTAAAACTTGTAAAGATTGACGACATTCCTATTCAAGAAAAACAAGAAACCAAAGAGAAAATTGACGATGCAGTGGGCGGTTGTAAATTAGGTCAGCAGACAAGTGATGGTGTCCAGAAATTAGGTCATAATGCCAAAGGCTTTAATACAGCAGAAAATTATTTGTCAGGAAATAAAGAAGATCATAATTATATTTTGCATGGTCATTCGAAAGCAGAAGCACGTAACATCAATGTTCTACATGACATTAATGCAAACCAAGATAAAAGTGACATTTTAAAAAGAATCTCAGATGTCAGTGAAACAAGTACAGAAGATGAGCTAGATATGGGACAAACTGAGGATTATTACTCTCTTGAGACAGGACAAACTGAAGACACAAGCTTGATAGAAACTGTCGTGCTAAATGCTGCAAAACAAAGCAAACAAGATGGAAATTAATTGTTAAGTTGGATTACTGTGAAATTTGGCTATAAACGCACTAGTGCTGACCGAAAGAAGTAATTGATAATACCTGGCTTCTTAGCTTTCAGTAACATTAAAATTTTTTAATCATCTCCTCAAATAGGTCCTTGTCGTTTGATTTAGTATTTTAAGAGAGTGTATCTAATTCTTAAGTAGTCACAATTAATATTGTGATATTGATATAGCCCTAAAGTATGTACTTTGTACTGGACGAATAAAGTAGTATAAGAGTAATGGCTTTTGCCATTTTTATTTCTGTATAGGTAGTCATTGACATTCCGAGAATATACGCATCTCACAATGACATTATCGTTATCTGCATGTGCTTCGGTCCCTTAGTTAGCAAATAACTCTTATTGATTAAACTAGGCATATAATGTTGGAACTGACACCTTTTGAGGATTGTCTGTGTCTGGGCGAAGAAATGGCACTTAAGCTGGTACATATTATGGCCATGCTTGTTAAGTTTGCACTTAAGCTTGTTGACAACTGTATTTGTTGAACGATTGATAGGAAGGTTAACCACCAATGATATTTTATTGACAAATCATTGTATTATGGTAGTTTAGACAGCCAAAATGGCAATCATTTGGGCTATGTTTTGTAACATGTATTGTTCGATTTTTGTATCAGTAATTGGACTTTTTGATGAGGAATATAAAGACATCGTGCTAGTTTAGGATATTGTTTCCTTCTTTTAACATCTAATGAGATAACTTATTAAACGTGCTGAATAAGTTCTGTTCTTCTTTTAGTGAAAGTATCGAGCGAACCGATTGGATTTTTATATTTTAGTATTAGCACCTCTTCGTTAGCACTGTAGAATTTTAATGTAGTTTGTCATTTCGTTTTATGTTGTTATGAAAATTTATTATCCAAAACCTGTGTATACGGGACTAGTCAGAGAGTAGATTTTATTTATACTTGAGTACTGTTATTTGTAAAAATAAAATCTACTGTCTGACATGAATTTACATTATTATTGCTTTTAAGCTGCTCGCTCTCAGATTTTGGTAAAAAATAAAGTTCTTCAAACTGTATGAAAATAACATATTTTAGAACATATAAATAGTCATATAAAAAGATTCCAGTATAAATTTCTGTAAAGTATATCTGTATATTTGAAATGCTACGCTACCAAATAATAAAGCGTTGCAAACGCTTTTGAAATTCCAATATTAACATATAGTGTAGCGGTGCCGTAAAATCAGCATTTTCATTTGATTTTTGCAAATTTCTACCTAGATATTCACTTCTATTGTTGATGTTTTAAGAGATGCATATTTTTTCAAAACGTTTTTCTTTTATTGCCTATATTCGATGTATTTGGAGGTTTGTTATTACAATTATGATATCAATTATGCTTAAGAAATATAATTTTACAACCATGCTATTGTGATTCTAAATCAACACATCGTAAAAACTGATTTTCTTTTGTTTACAAACATATGAGATACAATTTTAATTTGAAAATTGTTTTCACCAATTCCAAGGTGATAATTTAGTGAATTCTAACTTTCGAGATTGAAATGAACCTTTAACCATTCATTCAATGTACATTTTAAGCAATTAAGTAAAAGCGATGTTTTTGATATATCCATACAAATCGACATTTTGTACGTTGCTGCCTTGTTTAGAAAAACTGAAATATTTATACATCATAAGCGTAGCCCTGTCAGCTTTGTGCTGTAATATATATCTTATATTTCAAAATTTCAGGGTTTTTGATTGTCAGTCCTGACAAAACGTGTTTGTATATTCGTATTTTCAGTGAAATAGTTCTTATATTTAAGAAATAATATGTATCCATGTTTGGTTTATCGTAGAATAACCCGAGTTTGGAGTTTTTATGCGCAAGAATATATCACGAAGGCCACAGGCCTGAGTGATATACTATTACGCATAAGAACGACAAACGAGGGTTATTCTACCATAAACCAAACTTGGATATTTATTATTTCGATTCTAACACGACTTATTTGAAACAACATTTGAAGAAAAAATGAGAACTTTTTTTCGTCGATGCGTGCTCCGCACCTAGATTTTGCCGCTGAAGTTAACTCCCGCGAACACTGTAAATATGCTAATTCAGTCGGACTTTCATTCATGAAAGATGTATACGCGGTGTTTCAGTTTTTTCATAAAAAACTTTAATAATCTACTTTTCAAGTAAATGTAACAGGAATTTCATTTATAGAAGTGGTTCGAATTTTCAGGGTACGCAATAACGATTCAAGTTACGAAAAATATTAGTTACGGGTATAGATAAATGACGTCACAGTTTCTCTTGACTAATGACGTCACTGTGTAAACAAAAAAACAATAACAACAAAACAGTAAATAAAGTCAGTGTAAATGGTATCGTAACATAAATCAAGTTGACTGGACGTGTGTCATCCATCGGATCCCCCCGTTTTGCCCCAAGTCATCCACAGTATGACATGTAAGATCCTCTATACGTCGGGTAAATTGAACAGCCAAAACAAGATGCGCGTGCAATGTCGTTCAAGGTCGGTTTATTGCAGAATAACCCAAATAGATTTTGTTCTACATGTATATGTAGGTTATTCGCTGGTCGTGTTAAAATCGTGTAATAAACAGTTTTTATACATTGAATTTTATTTGCTACTTGGGTTCAAGGCACTTCGTGTACAGAAGCGGTTTCCGATGTTGCACATGTGCTTGATTTTAAAGGCTTCTTTTGATCCAGAAGACACTTTCTCTAACAAGTTCATCACGGAGATTTAACATTAAGCTTAAAGTATCTTGCCATTTTGAAATGTACGTTGTTAACATGTGAACTCAAAACACGGGGAAATTGCGTTTTACCTTTAGTCGTGTGCAAGAGTATTACAATATTTGTCTGATATGTTGCGTACCGATAGCAAAGAGGTACTATGAAACCCTTACATTTTGAAACAGCTTTTTCGGAAAGAAACATTTTATTAAAAATATAACATAATATTACATTAGTATTTCAAGAAATAACGACACGATCCGTATTTTGAATAAGTTGCAAGTTCCTTGTGTTTGAAACATCTTATACAATCCAACGTTCTCCTGTTCTCCCGTAAAAAATAAACTAATGTCTTCCAATAGTTATTACTCTAGTAAATCAGGACCTTTTTAAGAAAGAAATGCAGTTGTATTCTTCGGGAACTACCTCTCTACGCGTACAATAAGGAGTAAATTCTGCAATACATCGTTCTGGAACTCGTAGCAGATGTGTTTGATATTAAAAAAAATTGCAAGTCAAACAAGTATTTTATATATATTTGTATATGAACTTTGGGATGTAGTATTTCATGTTATAAAATGATTTCCTACGAACCTCTAATTTTGACCCAAAATAACTGTGAAGCTAAATGGTATTTTGCTTTGATACAAGCTGATGATAAGTTCCTGTTCATTATGATAGAGTTAAATGTGTTGTGTAATATTTACCATTTCATTTGTCGATTAAGTTAGAATAATAGTGTAATGTACATATATCGTTTTTGCTGTGGTTGCCACTTGTAATTCTATATTGATAAGCAATGTACGAATCATAGAATCTTAATTAAGACTATCTATTTAGTTCTATTGTAAAATTGTAATTTGTACATGGATGAGAGAAGCAAAGATATTTGAGGGGTGAGCAAATAGACGTGAGAAATTCGAATATGAACAAAAAGATGATTCCTATAAACAGTTGGTCAAAAATTTTATTTATACATTGTAATCAATATCTCCACTTATGAACATCAATAAAGCAACCCGGAACACGTGTTACTGTGCTACATTATTTACGTGACACTCGTGAATATTCCAAATAAACCCGTAAAGGCAATTTTCGGTTTCCGAACATTATTAATAAAAACATGCGGGAATTGACAACAAAAATATATACTAAGTTAATGACATACCGAAGTCCCGATTAGCTCTGTGGATACAGCCTTAAGCTGCATATCTTAAAGTTCCAGATTCGAATCTTTCATCGGGCCTGATGTTTTTTATTCATTTTATAAAAAATATTTTTCAAGAAATACGTTTGTTAAAGGAAATGTAATATCAGTCACCATCTTTCTGCAGATATATAGAATAAAGAAGAGGGCCGAGATGGCCCTATATCGCTCACCTGTGACTTATGACAATATGTGACCAAAATTCAACTCTAAACTATATATCATAAACACAAACATTCAGTTTGGCCTTGACAAGACAAACCTTTTGACCAATTTACATTATGATTGGATTGTAAATGTCACCTGTATGGTATACACAAGGTTTTAACGGGATGACCAAGCTTTGACCTCAAATTACCCATATTCATAACCGACCTAAATTTCATCAAGACAATCATACTTACAACGTTTCATGAAGATAGAATGAAAAATGCAACCTCTATTGCATACACATGGCTTTTCTATAATTTTACCCCGTGACCTAGTTTTTAACCCTAGAATACCAAAGTTCGAACTCGACCTAGATTTCATCAATGCAATCATACTGACCAAGTTTAATAAAATCCAATGGAAAATGCAACCTCTATAGCATACACAAGGTATTTCTATGATTTGACCCCGTGACCTAGTTTTTAACCTAGATGACCCAATCAAGGCAAACATACTGACCAAGTTTCATAAAAATACAATGAAAAATGCAACCTCTATTGCATACACAAGGTTTTTCTATGATTTGACCGGCGACCTAGTTTTTGACCCTGGATGACCCATGTTCGAACTCAACCTAGATTTTATCAAGGCAATCATACTGACCAAGTTTCATGAAAATCCAATGAAAAGAAAACCTCTATAGCATACACAAGGTTTTTCTATGATTTGACTGGGCGACCTAGTGTTTTACCCTTGATGACCCATGTTCAATCTCGATCTAGATTTTATCAAGGCAATCATACTGACCAAGTGTCATGAAGATACAATGAAAAATGCAACCTCTATAGCATACACAAGGTTTTTCTATGATTTGACCGGGCGACCTAGTTTTTAACCCTTGATGACCCATGTTCAAACTCGACCTAGATTTTATCACGGTTGTCATTCTGACGAAGTTTCATGAAGATCCAGTGAAAAATGCAACCTCTATTGCATACACAAGCTTAAGTGTGGACAGACGACAGACAGACAACGGACAAAAGGCGTTCACAATATCTCACCTAAGCTCTTCGTGCTCAGGTGAGCTAAAAAAAGAAATCTTAAAGTATGACAAAGCGATAACTGTAATAAAACAGTGTAACAATTTAAACAAAAATAGCCACCTACTTATGAATTACATTAAAAATTAAAATAATGTGGTCAGGATTTTAAACCATGATAACTTGCATACAGTTACGATATCTAACCACTGCGCCACTGTCTATGCGGTGTGAACTTCAATTGAGAAAACTATTTGTGCGATACGATAATCCATTGAAATAACGAAGAACCGACGATACTTGCGAAGATGAATGAGTGAATAATGTCGCACAATAAATGGTGTGCATTAAAAAAAAGCAATTCGCACCAAGCATGTTTCCATGTTTTGCTAACGGAAATCCCAAACTATATATTCTGAATACCCAATGCGTTTTTGGGGGGACAGATGCTATTCGACCCTTGCTGAATAATCACGTCTAATGCTAACG